>JAODAL010006880.1:0-129785 GCA_025379985.1 Phyllomedusa bahiana | reverse complement strand
ATTTTTATCAGTCAACAAATATTAATAACAGGGGCGTGCCTATGACTTAATTCCCTTAGGACATGGGGGTGTTTACCATCCAGACCTGGTGATTTTTTGTTAATTTACTTAAGGCAGAGCTGTACTTCTTCCCTGGGTTAGGCAAGAAACATTTAAGGTGGAGTTTACCTCATCCCTCTGAGAATCTCAATTTTTGTGTTTGTATAGTTTTCTGCTGTGCTCTTTCTGTGGAGTCTCTGGGTCCAAGAGCTATACAGGCAGTCCCCGGGTTACAAACAGGATAGGAACTTTAGGTTTGTTCTTAAGTTGAATTTGTACGCAAGTTGTAATATGTATATTATTAAATGTAACTCCAGCACAAAAGGTTTGTTTTTAGTTTTGGATAGAGCAGGGAAGGGTTTTTACATTTGTTTTACGGTCTGTGCCCCTGTTAAGATTTCACCTCCTTTTCACCTCATGTGCTGCTGTGGCATACTGGAACGTCATTCTACAGATTCTATCTGCTGTGGAGCATGGAACTATAAGTGTCTGCATGCCCCATAAGTCTCCGTTTGTAACTAGGGGACAGATGTAATTCGGAACGGTGTAAGTTGGGGACTGCAAGTATTTAGGGATGTCTTCCGGGTTAGTTTCCGGATAAATTAGGGTCAGAGTTCAGATGCCATAGACAGGTTTAGAGGGAGATTCAGGTACAGTTAGGTCTTGGGGTCAGTTATCATTTATTATTGTTTTGCTTCTGGATTGAACTCACTCGTGGTGTTGCCAGCAATCGGGTTTCGTCTTGCTATCTGTCCACTTAATCACCTAACAGTGAGGGTATGTCCACATGGCATATGTAAAATGCTGATTGGATTCTGATTGAGAATCCAGACGGTATTTTATCATCTTTCAAAGGTTTTGGGGTATGGTTTTGTTCGCAAATTTCGGATTCGCCGTCCCCCATAACCATTGAATGGCTGTTCTCTGCGGTTTGCGGATCAAACCTTTCCCCTTCGTGCCGACATGTTCATGTTCCGCCCAAAAACCGGGCAGAAGAATGAAGATGTTCAATGTTTTTAGGGACCGCTGCACGGATTTCCCATTAAGGTCAGTGTTAAATTTGACAGCCGGATTACAGACGGCTTTCAAAACCGAAAATTTTCTGTAAAACCGGACCGGGGGGACATGGCCTAAGGGTGCGTTCACATGGTAAAGACCAAATATCGTTTGGATTTTCTGACTGGTATATTGTCTTTTCTTGGAACGCAGGGGAAGGTTTTTGTCCACGGTTTGTAGACTCAAGCCGTCCCCCCTTGCACCAACATGTTAATGTTCTGCCTGAAAACCGGGCAGAAGAATGAACATGTTCTAATCTGTGCAGTGTGGACTTCTGAACAGATTTTCTCAAACTAGAAGCAATATATGGTTATGCACATCCCAAAAAACATTTTTGAAAAAAATTAACATAGGTGCAACACTGGGGGCTGTAGAACCATCCCATATCCAAAAACCCAGTGGCACACTATAAACTGAGCACTATCAAAGGGGATATAGGAATTTTGAAAAAAAGCATTTCTGCTATCTAGGATACATGAAAAATGTTTGTGAGATTCTCAGTTCACACTTTTGATCAAAACTGTTTAAGCCACCTCCGAACTTCAACGGGATCTCAAGTGTGCCACTGTTATTGGAATATGTATGTATACTACAACCGCACCAGTGTTACACCTATGTTCATTTTTTTCAAAAATGTTTTTTTTGGATTGTATAACCATAAAATTTTTTTTCTAGTTTTGAGTTTGGAGGAGTGGCTGCCTCCATTTTGGTTTTTTTTGCATCCACCCACCTTGACAGCCTTTTTAATCAGTGCAGTGTAATTTTGTAAGCGGGTTCCTTCATTCCCTGGATTATGAAGGGTCTGAATAGGATCCAAACGAGAGGTATCAATAGTGTAGGAATCAATAGTGTAGGACCACCTGCCTTGAGATCCCGTTGAAGTTCGGAGGGGTTTAAAAACAGTTTTGGATCAAAAGTGTGAACTGAGAATCTCCAAAAAAAATTTTCATGTATCCTAGATAGCAGAAATGCTTTTTTTCAAAATTCCCCTTTGATAGTGCTTCAGTTTATAGTGTGCCACTGTTATTGGAATATGTATGTATACTACAGCCGCACCAGTGTTGCATCTATGTTCATTTTTTTCAAAAATGTTTTTTGAATGTGCATGACCATATATTGCTTCTATTCTGGACACTATTAATGGACACATATAGCAAAGTGACTTGTTTTTGCAAGATCTTTAACATAAAAAGCAATCCTTGTAGTGAGACAACCCCTTTAACTTGACAATGGATGCACTGTGATACTGTGGTATAAAAACGTATCTCAAGTTTTCAACAATTTTCAATGTTTTTTCTTGTGATTAAAGAACACATAGCATGATGTAGTAAGATTTCACAATCAAGTCAAGTGATATCAGCTTTGCTACATCTGCATTCTAATGCAATTTGCATTATCTTAGAACTCTACATTCCCCTGTTTCTCTGTTATTCCCTCTATACTGTATTGCTATGTATACAATTGTCCTTGTCCCTTCACGATTCTCATTAGTGCTGACAGAGTCATAGTGCCATGCACAATTAACAAAGGCAATAGTAATAAAGTAATATTGCCCAATGTGTAGTCAGAGAGAAGGGGAGAGTAGAGGGGCTACATACATTAGTCTGTATTTTGCAATGATTTTGTGCAAATTGCAGCAAAATTACAGAGAGCTCACCACCTCTGCCTGCGCTGTAGGTATAATTAGCCCTGACAGGATCTTTGTGATGCCATTATGATGTCACCACAGGTCCCACAGGTATAATTATATTACACTGCACAACATTACAGAGGAGAAAGAGGAGCCTTGTCTGTAGCAGCAGAGAGAAGGATGGGGATCTGTGAGGACAGGTTAGTAAGGGAGCCATAGCAGCAGTGTTTATGTAGAATATGTGCAGCAGTCTATATATTAGAGAGGAGTGAGGCATTTGAGCCACATAAATTGTGAAGCTGCAGGTTTGGAGAGCCAGCTGCCAGATCCAGGTCAGATCTACAGTCAGTGCTAGGGGCTATATTACCCCTGTAACTGAGACTCATATATCAGCTAGAGAGGAAGTCAACAATAGAAAAAAAAAGGGGTCGGAAAAGTGCACAAGAAAGTTTTTTTTTGCTTGACCCTAGTTTCCTGTGGCTCTGCCACAGTATCTGTAGGGATTCTGTGAAAGGTTGTCTCAACTGATAACTGCAATATAGCCATAAAACATTATATAAATGAAGCCTAAGTTGAAAACCTTTCCTTCTCTTTCCCCAGCAACCACGGCATGAGGGTAATGGGAGAACATAGTCAGTGCCAACATGGAAGCACTGTAGAAGAATGTACAGCGTGATGTGGGTGAGACTAAGTGGTGGGGCGCAGAAGGAAACCGTATCATCCAAACTCACTCCACTGTGTCCTGTATATAGCAGAGTAGCAGTGAGCAACTCATCTTACACTAACCTGTGTGTTTGGCTCAGCAGTTCCTGCTTCACCACCTTCTGCTAGCCGCTTCTGCTACATTCCATGCCCATATCAAAGTGCTATACAAGGATGTGCCATGTGATGTGGGTGCTACCAAGCTGAGGAGAGCGGGAAGAAGCTCACTGACTTCTCTGCAGTCAGCACCCTTTTAAAAGCCCTATACCATGAGGATGGATGCATGTTTAATTACAGTTATCAGGTATCTGCTAGTCTAATATATATTTGCCTTTGTGTTTGTAACTGCAATACTGCTGCCATGTGGTTGGATGAACACATAACACGCTAAGGCATTGATATATTTGGGCCAATAGAGGGGGACTTGACACCTGATTGTTTATACTGTAGAGCACAATATTTCTTGAACTCACCAGCAAGGGGGATAAAGGTTAAGGCCATGTCTACACAGCACTGGTTTTTGGTTGAATTATTAAGCGGATTCATTTATCCGGCTGTAAACCATCTCCATAAACCTTAATAGAAAATTTGAGCTGTGTAGACTACTTTCTTTCTATTATCAGATTTCTAAACCGCCGGTTCCTTGAATATGTTCTATAATCCGCCGTACTTCGGCAGATTCTAGTACAGTTCAATGTATTAGATCCGACCGGAGTCCGAAAACCAAAAACTGCGTTATGACTGTATGACTGTAAATACAGTCAGATTTCCAACGGCATTTTACCATTGCTTTGCAGACATAGCCTACGGGAGAATAGTTCTGCACCACCCACTTGCTAGTGTAGCGGAGAGCAGCATGTATAGAAATGTACAGAGGTGAGCAGTTTTGTATTACAGCCACTGTCCTGGGATGGGGTATCTACTAGTATACTTTTATTTTAATAAATAAAATTGAAAAATATATATCAATGAATGTAGGACTGATCATTTATTCAGCACCATCCTCATGATCAGATATCTAACCTGGCCAGCATATGCCTAGGCTCTTTAGCTTATTAATACTTTATATACAGGAAACAAAGGTCAGTAATGCCCAGATGCAAGGGATCACTACAACTACATTCAGCCCTTATAAATGTACTGTTAGCAGTACAAGTTCACAACAGTGTAAATGATACAGGTATTATTCATGAATTTTATAATACCACTGCGTGTAATATTACAATTACCAATGTTCTTCTACAAAAAAATGTGCCAAACTGCTTATTTTCTAAGTAGGGAACCTTAACTTGTCATAGCTTTTTGTTCCAGCTACATTTTTTCTGTTAAAAGATTACATGATTTTCCTTTATTACAGACTGCTACAAATTTGAAAGTATAATTAAAGGATTTGCCTGGGTATTTTTCTTGAACATCTTGAATAAAATAAAATAGAGACTACTTATTTGAAAAAATCAGAACATAAGTAATGATTTTTGATGAGCTTGATATTCTAAAGATTTTGGCACACAATGTCACATAGCAGTCAAGCTTTCCAGTCACTTATGAATGTATATTTAATCTCTATTCTAATCTGTAACAGGGGAAGCCGGGTTAGTGGATCCTCTGGGGTGCTGCAAGAGATGGAGATGCAAATCACGCCAGGAACCTGAGTCTAAGTGGCCCTTGGTCTTCACCTGAGCTCACTTAGCTGTGGGGAACCCTTAGGTTGCTAACCCTGATGTGGCTACTCACAGTGACAGGACTGTGACATAGGACTGTGGAACTGGCAGAGGTGAAAGGTCACAGGAAGTTAGCAACTGAAGACAGGTAGTAGAGTCCCAGGCAGGTAGTAAAATGGCGTAGCAGCAGGTAACAGCAATATAGGTAAATGTAGGAACCAGGACGTCAGTAAATTCAGGAAACAGACAGCAACAAGAGGTCAGGATCAATGTGGAGACATCACCAAACATCAACAAACCCAAAGCACAAGCAGGAAGTTCCTTAAGTCCCAGGGGGTGAAAGGTCATTGGCCAGGTAATTATGTACTCCCTCTTTAAATCCTGGCAAACCGGCATGCAAGCCATAGGGAGGTAGCGTGTGTGCTGAACGCAGGCACCAGTGAGAAACAAAGCAGGAGTAAGGACAGGTGAGTACACACTAGCAGAGGAAAAAGGCTGCAGCTAAGATACAGGCATGTCCATGGTCCAGAATGGGTACCGCGGCATGTACCTTGACTTCCCCCATGTCCCCCCTCCCTTCTTCTGCGTCCATTGACTTCTTTTTGTGAAACAACGGGAACACAAATTGCTTTCTTGATCTTAGAGGGCCACATCAGGAACAGAGGTGCTCAGCTGGGAGAGAGACAGAGGTTTGAGGCAGTGTGAGTGGCATTGTTGACCCCAGTGGATAACTTCACCCATTTTCCAATCCAACAATAGAATGTGCTGTTTTAACCTGCAGCTATAACACGGGAGCAAGGAAGAGCGCAGAACAAGAATTTCTCCTTGTGGTATCTCCCAACCTGTAGAGACAGTGGCATGGTATGGAACAGAACAGGTTCTTTCAGATTTTCCCCATTGATGGAGGAAAATCGAGGAAGCTTTTTTAGATGAAAGACAGGCGGTACTTGGAAACCAGAGATGGATTGATAAAGTTTCATGTAGAATCAGAGTCTAGAATGCAAGGACTTGGAACATGAAGCCAAATGCAGAACTGAGAGTGACCGTAGTGGACCAGAGGTGGAACAGACACATCTTTACCCAGATTTGCCTCATCCACAAGACCTAGGCATGGGGGCTTCTTGGGCACAGTTGGGCAGTTTTTAGAAAGTACTCAGCACCGTCACAGTTAGGCTAGGGCCACACTGCATAGGTCTAACTGTGCAAGCCCATGTTTTTTGTCACTATAGACCAAATTTATGTCACTGAATAGACTACATCACAGGTTTTTCATTGATGTCTATGCAGCACAGAGTACCATTAGATTCTCAAAAATTTCAAAATATTGAAACCGCTGAAAATCCGACAGTATTTCTGTGCTGTGTAGACATAGCCTTAAGCACAAGTTCAGAATGCGCCTGTGTGTGTCTTCCTTCCATGTTATATGAACACTGTCCACCTGTATAGGTTCATTCAAATTACTAACCATGACCTACAAGGCTCTCCATAACCTCTCCCTTCCATACATCTCTGCCTTAATCTCCAGATATCTCGCCTCACGCAATCTCCGCTTCTCCCAGGACCTTCTTCTCTGCTCATCTCTTATCAGCTCCTCACATAGCCGTCTCCAAGACTTCTCCCGTGCTTCCCCCATTCTCTGGAACTCACTGCCCCAACACCTCAGACTCTCCACCACCCTCACTAGCCTCAAAAGCAACCTGAAAACCCATCTCTTCCAGATTGCCTATAACCTCCAATAACCCTGCTGCCACTGTACTACCCCACAAACATGTCTGCCCCTCACCTTCTGTCTCTTTCCTCCTCCTTGTAGATTGTAAGCCCTCACGGGCAGGGACCTCTCTCCCTCTGTTGTGCCAGTTGTAAGTCATTCATCGTTATCATTGTACTCGTTTGATATATGTAATGTATGTAACCCCCCCCCCCCCCCCTGAATGTACAGCACCCTGGAATCAATGGCGCTTTAAAATAAATAATAATAATCCTGAGGAAACACGAGAGCCGGAGTTGAGAGACTTGGGAGGACAGGTGCAAGGTGAGGAAGGCTGCAAGGCTGGGAGGATGCAGTCTGCTGACAAAGATCTAACTCTCTCTCTGAAAAACAGATGTCAATCCTGGTAGTTAGAGCAATGAGGTCATCCAGGGTAAATGGTAGGTCATGACCAGCCAGCTTGTCCTTGATTCGCCCGGCGAGTCCCTCCCAGAAGGCTGCCACCAGGGCCTCATTATTTGAGGCAAACTTAGAGGCCAATGTGCGAAACTGAATGTTGTATTGGCCCAACGTGGAATCGCCTTGTCTGAAGCTGAGCCAAAATATGCAGCAGAGGTATTGTGCCCAGGCTCTTCAAAGACTTTACGGAAAGCGCTCAAGCGAACTGCAGCATGGACCATAACATAATCCTCAGCATCACCTTAAATGTATTTCTATTAGCCTTACAGTATATCTGTCATTTCAGGTAATTCTGCAAGTTAACCTGTCACGTGTGTACATGAGTAGCAGCACTATAACTTGTATATGGCAGTTTCCTCTCTGCAGGCTTCATCTCTAATTTCCTGTTGTACCTAAGTGGGTGGAGACTAGTTGCTATATGTCCCATACCCTACACATGTACTAAAGTGGGGATCCTGCTCTTTTGTCTCACTGTAACAGGGTTCGTAAACTGTAAGGTGGACCTCACCAATGAGGGAGCCAGTAGTTCTTAGTGAAGTGCAGCTGGTGTCTCTGACACCAGTAATTTCTGGTTTTGCAACGTTTGACTAATTTTGTACTTATTTTCATATTATACAGCGACAAATAAAAGGTAAATTTAGAGAAATCTTAATAAGCATTGTGTTCTATGATGGTGAGGTCCAGGTTGTACTCTGGTCTGTCCAGTGAGACCCAGGTATCTTCTGGTTCATGAGCAAGGCTCTACAAGAAAAAAACAACCACGCTCCATAGCACATTCTCAGAAGCAGCAGATGCATGAACGGCATTTTAGAGCAGCCCCAAGCAGTGTAAGCGGTGAATCAGACACTTAGCGTGCGTTCACACTGCAAGGGACAAATATCGGTCGGTTTATCCAGCCGGTATTTGTACGGTTTTGCGGCTGTCCCCACGATGAGCGGAGAAGAGCCCTCCCACCTCCCATTGAGGTGTTCATATTCCGTCCGGTTTCCGCTGTCGAGCAGCCCGCGGGCGGAAAACCCGTGCAGTGGGGACTGCTGCACGGCTTTTCCATAGAGCACCATTGTGCTAATTTTCGCCCAGTTTTTCAGGCGGTCTTCAAAACCGCAAACCGCCTGAAAAACCGGCTGAAAACCTGTGCCATGGGGACATGCCCTTAGGCTACATCTACATTTCACACATTTTCAGTTGTTTTTTCTGTGTTTTTCGTTTTTTTAAAACCGCTGAAAAAAAAACAGAAAAAAGATCCCATAAACTTTAATAGTAAAAACGTTCTGTTGTCTCCACAAAATGTTTTCTTTCTGCTCGATTTTGCTGCTGGTCGTTTTTTGAAACATGTTACAAAAAACAACAGAGCAGGGCAGAAAATTCACTATTGGAGTCTATATAAAGCGGCAGATTTTTTTGCGGTTTTTGTATGTTTTTTGCAGTAATCCACAGTAAAATGCGCCAAAAACACGTCTTTTTTTTTATCTGTTTTTGCACTGGACAAAAAACTCAGTTGTATGAACAGTTTTAGGATTTGGTTTTCAGTGAGTTTATAACACTTAGGGAGATATGTATGATCAGGTTTTCAAACTTTTTCTGGCATGAAATGCACCAAAGTGAGCAGTCTACGATGTCTAATGCACCTAATGTATGTGTTAGGCGCCTTGTTCGTAAGACTCGACACTTTCTAATGCGCCTAACATGAGGGGGTGCATATATGAATGTGGTTCGGCAAAATTAGGCGCATTACTGCTCGGACAGGTAGACCTATTTCAATGTGGTCTGTCTGAGCCTGAGGAGTCGAAGTGAAGCTAGATTTGATATTAGGGCAAAAAATTTCCACTATTTCTCAACTTCCACCAGTACAATAATAAAAAGTATTTTATTATAATTATCAAACTATAGAAAATTTAATTAATGAAATTTAATAAAAAAATTTATCATATAAAATTAATATAAAATATATAATATCCCAAAAATATAAAAATATCTCCTATAAAATGTATTTAAAATTAATAGCATCTAAAACTAATTTTTCATTTAATTACCCGCTGATGTTGTTCAGATTTTTAATGCATTAAATTTGAAACTTGTTTTTCTGCTCTCACCCTTTATTCTACATACAGCATGAGCCAGCACCCCACAGGTCTGTAAAAAGTAATTTATTATAATTATCAAACTGTATAAAATTTAATTATTTAAATGTAATGAAAAATATGATCATATATATTAATATAAAATATATAATGTCCCCAACCCCGTCCTCCTAAAACTCAGCTCCTATTCTTATCAAAGTGTAAGATGGAAATAAATAGCTTTTTAAGGAGGCAAATATAGCATGTACCAAAATTTGCAACTCTTTAAAGCAAATGTATTGCCAACATTTTTGTTTTACTAATTAAAATCAGATATGGATACATATTCTTTTCCATTTAGCTGTCTATATTTTCTGATTATAGACTTTTTAGCTCTGTTTTCTGTATAAGATTATGGGGACAGCCATCTTGCCTGAGCTGCTGCTTTTGATAGTATTTGGAGTACTTGCTGCAGCTAGATGGACATAGGGCTTGTGAACGGGAGCTGACTCATTCACTTCTATGGGAGAGTATTCTAGGCATGATAAGTGATCTGGGAAGAATTCATTGTGCAGGGAGGGGAAGCGGATGAGTTATTACTGCTGTTGTGATCAGTAAAAAGTTGAATTATCTATAGATTGATGTCACCTTTCTATTTTAATACTGCCTGTGATGATCATGAGACATAATCTCTACAAGTTTTCAGGAATTTTTTAACAATATGGATAAAGATATAGGAAATTAAGAAACAGTATCACCAAAAATTCTTAAAAAAAATGTTTAACATAAAAACATGTTTAGAAAATGTCAATTTTAATGACACAATGTTTTTAATGCCAGAAATATGGCATAAGGTCATTAACAAATTCCCCAATAGAATTTCCAGAATTGTCTCCAAAATGAGATTTTTTTCGACCAGCATTGCATGGGCACTTACTCATCTATAGAGATTACTCTATGGATTTCATTATTTTATCCTGGTGCAGTATTTTACAGTATGATAGCATAGGGAAAATCTCTCAACCACTGATAAACAAATACACAACCTCTGCTTCTATGGGAGAAGTGACAGTTTGATTAACAGAGCATTATGCAATGCTTGGGGCTTCGGATTTGATTGTGCTTATTGTAAAGATGAGGACACTTTCTGCCGTAGGTTAAATTAGATTTGAAAACAAATATTTGAAAGATGCATTAAACAGCACTGTGTAGCTGCACTGACATAACAAGAAAGATCTATGGAAACTTGTCCTCAGTACCTCAGGGGTTGTCTTGTCACGTTGAGACAGAGAAATACAATTTGATACCTTAAATGCATAAGCTAATAGTAGCTTCAATAATCTTATAAGATGCTATTGGCTAAATGATCTGCTGCACAGTAAACAGAACTGTAATATATATATATATATATATATATATATATATATATATATATATAATATATATATCACATATATATACTGCCTATATACTGTATATATATATATATATGTATAATATATATATATATATATATATATATATATATATATATAGGCAGTCCCCAATTGACACCATCCTGACTTACATCTGTCCCCTAGTTACAAATGGAGATTATGGGGAATGCTGGCAATTGTAGTTCCAAGTTCCACAGCAGATGGTAGCTGTGGAGCTTCAGGTTCCAGCACGCCACAGCAGCACATGAGGTGAAATCTTTTTAACAGCGGTACAGACAGCAAAACAAATGTAAAAACCCTTCCCTACACTTTCCAAAACTAAAAAAAACCTTTTTGTGCTGGAGTTACATTTATTAAATATACCTGTTCCAACTTACATACAAATTAAATTTAAAGGGGTTGTCTCATCTCAAAGTTTCATAGGATGCATGAATGAAATAAAATGAAGTAAACCTCCCAAGATGAAGCTGTTAGTTCTTGACTGCTCCTGCTTGCAAACCTTCTCAAGGATTCCCTGCTGGCTAGGCGGTTTCGTCAATTACAATAACAGGTGTGCTGAGTGCCGCTCCCGGAAAGGGTACGCGATATCTATGCACTGGAATACCAGTAGGTAAATACTTGCAGCTTTATTGAAACTTGTAAATCCAACAGTACGGCGAAGGGTTACAATAGTAACTGTCACAGGCTAATGCGTTTTGAGCTACGTTAGCTCTTGGTCACAGCTCACGTACCCTTGCCGGGAGCGGCACTCAGCACACCTGTTGCTGTAATCAATGAAATAATGCTACTTTGCTCTGTCACTTCCTGGTCAAGCTGTCTGTAATTAGCATATGAGCTCCGTGTATTCAGACCTCTGCTAATTAGATAACTCTCATGCTGTCAGGACAAGGGAAGCTTCTGAGTTTAAGTAAACAGCAGTAATTACTGGCTTTTGTCTGAAAGATCAGATAACAAACAAGCTCTCACTGTCCGCAGTTGTGAGCTGCCAGGACCTGTGTGATGACGTCACTCCCTGCTATCAGATAGAACAAGCAGGGGGAGAAGTACACAGGTCACTTTGGGAACCAGATAGAGCACAGGAGGTGATCAAATCACTTGTAGCTCCTTAACAAACCAAAATGAACAACGCAATCTATTTGGAAAACGTCTTCATTTAGTGATCCCAACATGTTGAAAGCTAATCTTTGTAGCGAGATAATCCCTTTAAGCACAAACCTACTGTTCGTAACTCGGGGACTGCCTGTATCTATTTTCTATCCATTCAGTCATGTCCAACCCTTGGATCCTCTGTAGGACAGGTCTCACCATGCTTTCCTGTTTTCCACAGCTTCTTTCACTTACTTGATGTCATTCCTGATTGCATCCACCCAATGTGCCTTTTTCTTCCCTGTTTCCTGTTACCATCAAACATCCTGAGCTGCATTTCCTTTTCTAGTGAATTCACCCTCCTCATATGACCAAAATAGATCAGCTTGTGTCTGGTGATCTTGCCTGTTAGCGACAATTCTGGGTTAATATGATGAAGAGCATCTTTGTGGGTGATCCTAGCTGTGATTGGGGATTTGGAGGAACCTTCTCCAGCCCCACAGCTAAAAAGCATTGATGGTTCTTTGTCTTCTTTTATGAGTGTCCTGATTTCACAGCTATATCTTGTGTTGAACTGTGCACAGCAATTCAGGAACATGCTTTACAGCTGCCACATGGACAATAGAAAACGTGAGTCAAATAACTCATGGGAGCACTTATATACCTATTATGAATAGTGGATCCTGTATTGCTGGCCTCCAGTTTTATAAGAAATGTGTTAGCTTGCCATCCTCCGTGTGATGATAATGAGATTATGGTTGAGAAGTGATCTCTACCGAACAAGAAGTTTCAGCCTATTATAACGTTCAGTGGACGGTGTTAAAACTGCAATATTTCAGCATTTTTAAATACATTGAAATAAGTATTAGACCAAAAAAACTAACCACACCATTTTACAAAAAAAACTTTAAAACTATAAAGGTCATTTTATGATTTAATCAGTTTGTGATAAGCAATTAAAACTTTACATACAGATATTCACTAAGTACACATATACACTACTTAAAAATATATTTAGAAGAATAGCAGAAGGATTCTAGGCTTATGGTCTCAAGACTTAAAGGGGTTGTCTCACTACAAGGATTGCTGCTTTTTATGTTAAAGATCTTGCAAAAACAAGTCACTTTGCAATATATGTCCATTAATAGTGTCCTACCTATTCTGAGATATTCCCTCTTGTATGGGCTTCATCAGCTCCTCAGGTCGCTATAGCTACAGACCTGTTTACTCTCTCATGATAGGCTGCTAGGACTGGTTGCTATAGCTACAGACCTGGTTTCTACTGTAGCCTAGTAGAAGCCAGTAAACACGCCCCTGAATTCAAAATGAAAAACAGAACTGAGGTAAGATGAATCAATGTAGTGAGACAGCTCCTTTAAAGGGGTTTACTCACCTCCTTGATTAGCTTTAAACAAGTAGGCAAAGGTAAACAAGGATTATTATCAAATACATTGCTGCTTTGATATTACTTTGTTTAGAAGATACATATTTTATCTACTGCTTGTGTACACAACTTTTTTAGGTTACAGACCACCTCTAACTGCTCTCTCTCTGCTTTGATTGCTCTAAGCAGCTCTGTCCATGGTAACTTCCTCCCTGTTGAGTCTTACCTCCAGCACAGGATCTTTTTTATTTATGTTAATGGCAAGTTGTAACCCTTTAGTGCTCTTTAGTCTTGTGCACTACAGTTTATAAACCTTTAGCACTTATGTCACTGTTAGGCTATGTCTCCACTGCACACAAAAACAATCATTTTTTCAGCGTTTTTCATTTTCTAAAACCGCTGAAAAAATGACTGAAAACAGATCCCATAGACTTTTATAATAAAAACATTCTATAGTCTCCATAAAAGGTTTTTTTTTCTGCTTGTTTTTGCTGCTGGACGTTTTTTGTAACATATTGCAAAAAACGACAGAGCAGGGCAGAAAATTTACTATTGAAGTCTATGTAAACAGCTGGACGGTTTTTCATCTCTTTTTGCGCAGTTTTTGGACGTTTCTGCTGAAAAACTGCCCAGGCCTTTAACAAGGTATATGGATTTTGCATACATTAAAAACTGCACAGAAACAATCCAAAAAACAAGCCAAACAATTAAAAACCACCCAAAAAATTGATCAGAAACTCAGCTGCTTTGGACAAAAAACTGACGTTCAAATCAATTTTTAGGTTTTGGTTTTTGACAAGTTTTTTTTGTCCTTTGCTGTGTAGACCTAGCCTAACAGGGTCAGCTAGGAATAGCAGAGCTGATATGCGAATCATTATATTGGACCCGCCCACTTCCTACCCAGAAAGTCACAAGGCATTATGGCAAAGGAGCTGAGAAGCTCAAGCGCCCTCTGTTGGATTTAACAAATCCTCAATTTGCTTTTGACCCACTGGGTCTTTGAAAAGCAAAAGGGATATTTAGCCAAGCCAGCATCACCCATCTGTAGACAACCGTTTCGGGTTTTTTTTCCCTCGTCAGTACAGAGCAGATCGATGCTGGCTTGGCGTAGTGGGAGGCAATGAGTGGCTCAGAAAGGGAGGATCTCTCCTTAGGGAGAGCGCCTACCTACCCAGAAAGTGTGAGTCTGAAGCTAGCTGTTCCTTTGTGAAACAGCATGTTGAGAAAGCCCCTTTAACTGCTATTGTACCCTAGAACAATGCAATATAAATTTCTTGCCCAGGGAATCTCTGTCATTAGAGAATAGCCCTAAAATGCTGTGACATAACAACTGGTTTTGTCAGGTGAGCATCTGTGACATCACAGTGGGTTAACCAAGCATGCTTCCCTCAGTTAAGATTTGTGACATTACCTATGAGTTTCAGCCAGCTAAGCTGTTATGAGATCATACAGTGGTGGCCAAAAGTATTGACACCCCTGCAACTCTGTCAGATAATACTCAGTTTCATCCTGAAAATGACTGCAATCACAAATTCTTTGGTATTATTATCTTCATTTAATTTGTCTTCAATGGAAAACCACAAAAAGAATTGTCATAAAGCCAAATTGGATATAATTCCACACCAAACATAAAAAGGGGGTGGACAAAAGTATTGGCACTGTTTGAAAAATCATGTGATGCTTCTCTAATTTGTGTAATTAACAGCACCTGTAACTTACCTGTGGCACCTAACAGGTGTTGGCAATAACTAAATCACACTTGCAGCCAGTTGACATGGATTAAAGTTGACTCAACCTCTGTCCTGTGTCCTTGTGTGGACCACATTGAGCATGGAGAAAAGAAAGAAGACCAAAGAACTGTCTGAGGACTTGAGAATCCAAATTGTGAGGAAGCCTGAGCAATCTCAAGGCTACAAGTCCATCTCCAAAGACCTGAATGTTCCTGTGTCTACCGTGCGCAGTGTCATCAAGAAGTGTAAAGCCCATGGCACTGTGGCTAACCTCCCTAGATGTAAAGCCCATGGCACTGTGGCTAACCTCCCTAGATGTAAAGCCCATGGCACTGTGGCTAACCTCCCTAGATGTAAAGCCCATGGCACTGTGGCTAACCTCCCTAGATGTGGACGGAGCCCATGCCCTGTGGCGAACCTCCCTAGATGTAAAGCACATGGCACTGTGGCTAACCTCCCTAGATGTGGACGGAAAAGAAACAATGACGAGAGATTTCAACGCAAGATTGTGCGGATGGTGGATAAAGAACCTCGACTAACACCCAAACAAGTGCAAGCTGCCATGCAGTCCGAGGGTACAACAGTGTCAACCCGTACTATCCGTTGGCATATGAATGAAAAGGGACTGTATGGTAGGATACCCAGGAAGACCCCACTTCTTACCCCGAGACATAAAAAAGCCAGGCTGGAGTTTGCCCAAACTTACCTGAGAAAGCCTAAAACGTTTTGGAAGAATGTCCTCTGGTCAGATGAGACAAAAGTAGAGCTTTTTGGGAAAAGGCATCAACATCGAGTTTATAGGGAAAAAAAAGAGGCATTCAAAGAAAAGAACACGGTCCCTACAGTCAAACTTGGTGGAGGTTCCCTGATGTTTTGGGGTTGCTTTGCTGCCTCTGGCACTGGATTGCTTGACCGTGTGCACGGCATTATGAAGTCTGGAGACTAACAACAGATTTTGCAGCATAATGTAGGGCCTAGTATGAGAAAGCTGGGTCTCCCTCAGAGGTCATGGATCTTCCAGCAGGTCAATGACCCAAAACACACTTCAAAAAGCACTAGAAAATGGTTTGAGAGAAAGCATTGGAGACTTCTAAAGTGGCAGCAATGAGTCCAGACATGAATCCCATAGAACACCTGTGGAGAGATCTCAAAATGGAAGTTTGGAGAAGGCACCCTTCAAATCTCAGGGACCTGGAGCAGTTTGCCAAAGAAGAATGGTCTAAAATTCCAGCAGAGCATTGTAAGAAACTCACTGATGGTTACCGGAAGCGGTTGTTCGCAGTTATTTTGTCTACAGGTTGTGCTACCAAGTATAAGGCTGAGGGTGCCAATACTTTTGTCCGGCCCATTTTTGAAGTTTTGGGTGAAATGATCAATGATTTGATTTTTGTCTCATTCTGTTTTGTGGTTTTTTTTCATTGCAAGCAAAATAAATGAATATATTAATACCAAAGAATTTGTGATTGCAATCATTTTCAGGAAGAAACTGAGTATTATCTGACAAAATTGCAGGGGTGCCAATACTTTTGGCCACCACTGTAACTGTGTTGTTTTCGGCAGCTAAGCTATTGTGGCATCACAACTAAATTTAGGTCAGGTGCAATGCTGTCAACAGAGATAAATGTGACATCAAAAGTAGATTTCAGACAAATAATATACCATATTAGAACATATCATTTATTTTTCTGGGAAATTGTTAGACTGCGTTATTAAATTAGTTTCTGTATCATCTTATATTGAGTTTCCTTGAGATTGAATTTGGATCAGCCGAAATCGAATTTTGGCAAAAGCTCATAAATTAGGGTAAAGGTTTTTAATGTGTTTTTAACGGTTAACTCAACTTTCTTTGTTCTGTAGGTGTTGCAAAGCTCGAGTCCGATGTCACTTCCAGATATTACGTCAGACAAAGCAGAACTGGTGCACCACTGGGATCTATAGCACCACTGGGATCTAAAGAGCCACTGGATCTATAAAGCCATGGAAAGGTAAATTAACCATTAAAAACACCAACCTCAACTTAGGGTTAGGGTAGGAAATAGGATTAGCATAAGGGTTAAGGCTACAAAAGAAATTTAGTTTGGGACATCCCGAGCCCAAAGTTTGGTCAAACGTGCTCAATTTAATAAGCACAAATTCACTCAACACTAGAACTATCTTTAATTTAATCTGATTTAACATCACAACTAGTTTCAGTCCGTTAGGCTTAGAGGTGGACATACCATGCACCATCGAATGAGCAGTTGGAAATCAAGTGGACCATATAGGGCCACATGTATGAACCTGTCTAGCATGAAAAAAGTCCAGATGATCAGCACCGGGCCGTAGAAAAAGGAGGAACTTTATTTAGAAAAAGACTGCCAATACAAAAGCGGCATAAAAACCACAGCTACAACTAAGGGCTACCGCCCGAAACATGTCAGCGTCCGTGTCCTTCATGTCTCTCTGATCTGCTTGCTTTTATTTGCTGTGGTTTTTATGCCGCTTTTGTATTGGCAGTCTTTTTCTAAATAAAGTTCCTCCTTTTTCTACGGCCCGGTGCTGATCATCTGGACTTTTTTCATGCTTATCTCTGGTGCAGCTTGGGCACCGATCGTGCACGGGAACCTAAGGAGAACTCTCAAGTTGGGCTGTGCATCCAGGTGAGCTGGTTATCCTCCACGTTGTAAAGTATGAACCTGTCTAGGTCTAAAACTCACTCTTTTGCCCATAGGTTACTAGACCTAAACAGGTTCATACATGTGGCCCATAGTGTTCTTGCCCTGGGTTCTACTGATGTGGGTGTCTTCCCCTGGGTCATGTGTGACATGATCTCTGGAATAGAAAACTAGATTTACACATTCTTTACGCTATCTACATTAAGCATATGCTAGATTTGAAGGATTCCTACATGATCTCAGATTACTGCCACTTTTGTCCTATATCTTTCAGCCAGAAAACAGTAGGAGTCATAGCTGGGTTTTCAGCCATCTTCTTATATCTCTAGCAGATCACTTTACCTCTTCCGTAGACCCTTCTAGGCCCCATTCACATCATGTTTTGGGCTTCTATCTTAGGTTTCTTTTGCGATGCCTTTTTTTATAAAGGATTTCAACAGATGCCATAGCAAGGCAATAGGGCAAACATAGACTTTGTTGGACTATGTTGGACAATGTGTAATCTATTTTATGTTCAAATATGCTTTGTGTGCCGGACACAAAAGTCTGGTAGGCAAATAAAACATATACCAAGGGCAAATAAAACAAATGTAGTCCAAAACAGACTACTTTTGCCCTATTATGGTATAGGTTGTATACCTTTTTCAATCTATCCTGGCAATGGAGGGAAGACGTGATGTGAATGGGGTCATACCTGTTTGTGTACAAGAGACTGGCCCTTCCACAGTTACTCTAAGCAGACACGAAACTGACAGACACAACATATTGTCAGTCTGGAGTTGTTCTATAGTTCTAAATAATATATTTCTTCTGGAGGAGATTAATTACCAAATAACAGCAATACTCTAAAGTGAGTCAACATCAGAATCCTCAATGCTAGGTAGAAATAGCAATCCATCATGCAGTACCATCAGCAAGTTACATTTTGAGGAGTAAGCAAACAATTAAAACTTATAATAATTTAGATAAAGGATTAAATAAATTTACAGGACAAGGCTACTTTTTATTATTATTATTATTATTATTATTATTATTATAGTTACTATATATTTCAAAGCGCCATTAATCCCATGTCATTGTACATTCAAGGGGGGGTTACAAACATAACATAGGTCCAAAGTGGAATGGCAACACTAAATGAGTAACAACTGGTACAGAGGAAGAGAGGATGCTGCCCGCGAAGTCTTATAATCTACAAGGAAGGAGGAATGAGACAGAAGGTGAGGGGCAGGCATGTTTGTGGGGTGGTGTAGGGGTAGCAGGGTTATTGTAAAATGTAGGCTATCCTGAAAAGATGCACTTTCTTGTTGCTTTTGAAATTAGTAAAGGGGTGGAGAGTCTAATGTGTTGGGGTAATACGTTCCAGAGAGTGGGAGATGCATGGGACAAGTTTTGGAGACAATTGTGTGAGGAGCAGGCAAGAGAAGAGCAGAGATGAAGGTCCTGTAAGGAGTAGATATTAAGTGAGGGGAGGTATCTGGAAATAAAGACGGAGATGTATGGGCAGGGGAGGACAGGTTATGGAGAGTCTTGTAGGTCTTGGTTAGTAACTTGAACTGGGTTTGCTGGGCAATGGGAAGCCAGTGAAGGGATTGGCCAAGTGGAGAGGCAGAGGAGTAGCGAGGAGAGAGGTAAATCAGACAAGCAGTGGAGTTAAGGATGGTTTGGAGGGGAGCAAGGGTGATAGATGGGAGGCCACAAAAAAAAGATGTTGCATCAGTCTTGGCGGGGATGGTAAGGGCATGGACAAGCATTTTTGTAGTATGAAAGTTAAGGAATGAGTGTATTTGAGAAATATTTTTTACAAATGGAGGTGACAGACATAGTTGAGGGCTTGGATGTGTGGCTTGAAGGACAGAAAGGAGTCAAAACAGCACCGCACATGTTTATAGTTTGTGTCAGGTATTGCAACTCAGCTCTTTTTAAGTCAATGGGGAATGAGCTGTATTTACAGACAAACTATGGAAATAAGTGGTTGTGTTTGGAGGACGGCAGCCATATTTTTCTATTTTGTAAAACTCATTATATATATAAAAAAAATACAATCACGAATACTTAAAAGCAGGGAGACCAAAGACAATTAATAATAATAAACAATGGAATAGTCATGGTTAACTATAATCAATGAGTACAAAACTAGAGACCAGTCAGAAGTATTGCAGATGGGGCTGTATAGTTATAAAGAGAAAGGTATTGGGTAAGCAATAATCATCAGTTAGGCTTCTTTCATATTACGGTTATTGCCACTGTTGGTGGTATTTGTTGGGATACCATGAAAACTGTATCTTGATGGATACTACAGTAGGGTCATAACCAGGCCATAGAAATCTATAAGGCAAATATAGTTCACATTGAACTATATAGTTCACATTGAACTATATGTTTTATGTGCTAGATGACTTATCGCAATTTTGCGTGCAATGCACAAAGTAAATAGTTCTGTAAATTGAACAAACGACGTACAAATTGAACTACATGTGCCCTATAGATCTCTACAGCTCTGCCTTGGCCATGTTTGCTGTATCTGTCGGTATAAATATTTTACATAAATGCCTTAAATACTTTCCTTATAAAAACTCTATCTCTTGTCCCTTATATTAAATTATCTGGACACTGATGACTACCTGAAGATAGAAATAAGTTACAGGCAAAGTCAGAAGAACTTAAGTTTTCCGAGATGCTTGCAACAAGCTACAAACTAAACTCTGTACAAAATTACTTTGTATGTAGATGATCGTTGGCACTACAGAATCCCCTATTAGAGATGAGCGAGCACTAAAAAATTCGAGATCGGGCCGAGCCGAACACTGCACCGAACAACGAACCCCATTAAAGTCAATGGGAGATGATGTCAATGGGCTCGGCTCGGGTTTGGAGAAAACGTAAACTTCTAACCATTCCCGAATGGTTCGGCTCAACACTAACCCCTATATATTGTATGTGTATTCAGTATTGTTTTGGGCTAGTCAATATGCTTATCAGGAAATGTATAGATTTAGGGCGACATATGAATTTCAGCGCCAGTTTTCATGCCTATTATAATAGTGTAGAATGCGCCTGATTTATGAACTCGCTCTACTGCGGGTCATAAATCAAGCGCATTCTAGCGCAGAAACGACTATTCGGGTAGGAAAACCCATTTTAAAAGGGGTTTAAATTGTTCAACAGTAAATGCCCCCTAGATTTGCTGTACTGAAGCTATGAATCTATAGCTTTGTGCAGTTCTAGTGCATCCCGCCTCCCAAATACCCCCTGAAATCAGGCGCATTACAAAGTACCGCGGGCGCCCTCTAATGCAGCTGATACTGGCGTACTGGCTGTGTAAAAATATTTGTCGTCTTTAGTCCTAAAACCTAGAAGAACACCAATTCGAAAAAAAAGTGGAAACTGAAAAAGTTTTGTGGGAAACCTCACATGATTACAGACTTCGAGTGACATTTTTACTTGTCTTCAAAAATCAGCCTCCACATTCCCAGTTGGAAGAGTCTAAGCTTTGTGTGTATTCTCAAGGAGAGACTAAGTAGCAGTTGTTCAGTATGAGAAAGCTGCAGGAAACAGTAATCTCTCAACCTAATTAGTAGTTCAAGCTACGAGCGCCCAAGGCAGTGCGAGATGCGCTGTGCGCCTCCCTCCAACACACTGAAATAAGTTAGTGTTCTTGTTTGTACACCGCTTGCAGATAGCTGTCAGAGAATAACAAGAGAATACTTTTGAGATGTTACAGTCTGTCTATATTCTGCCAGGCTGTACCCACACAAGTAATTACAGCAACTGCTATGGAGCCGAGCTTTAAATTTTGCAGTCAACACTAGTACTGCAAGAAAGGCGAAATCTAAAATACTACGTGTAACAACACAGAAGTGCAATCGTTACCAAAAACTCTCGGGAGCAGAGCTGGACTATTTTGTATGTGTGGTCGTGACGGAATGAAGTACTCACTACATGGTCAGTTGTGGAACCAATATTTGATTAGGGTGGAAAATGGAAATAAACGGGAAAAAAAAAATTATTTACAATAAATTTGGGCAATTGGGAATTTCATTAACAGCTATTGCACGATCTATTTTTTATTACAAAAGTAACTAGATTTTATCTTCTTGATGAACAAGAATTTGGGTTTTAGCATCCATCAAATATACTGTACATACACTGCAACTTCAAAGAGAGAAACACTCCAGGAAGGAATCCCCCAATGGAGTGATAACAGGAAATATGCTACTATCATTTTTTTTAATTGTTGGAGTTTTAAAGGAGTTTGTCAACTAAGAAAAAAAATAAAAATAGGTCCCTTTGAATGGCCAGTAACCACTGCAGACAATCTGTGATTTCAGCAGTCACATGCCATTCCATTGACATCAGTGGTGAGAAAGTGAATGGATCAATGATGTAATGGAATGACATGTACAGGTCTTTTTTAGAGGGCAGACTCAGGGCACTGCTCATCTTAAACGACCGCCTGGGTGGTTAGCATCTGTTTTAAAACTGTGCAGTTGTGGGTGGGAAGAGCCAGCTGTCAGTGTTAGTTAGCTCTCCAGGGAGAAGGCAAGGATAGTTTATTATCATCTCTGCCTTTTCAACCATTGTATATACAGCACTCAAAGAAAAAAATATTGTAATAATGCCCCCAAAGGTCATTTTCTGACCTTATGGGGGCAAAATATGTAAAAATAAAAGAAACAAAAAAAAAAAAAAAACCACGCCAGAACAGATTGTAACTTTCCCCCAAAACCCTAAAACTTTATATCACCTATATGTAAATGTCTAACTAAATTGGCTCTATTAATCCCTCATGCATGGGATTTAAAGCATGAGGGACTAATAGGACCAATTTAGTTAGGGATAGGTTTGTGACAGGACTGTCCTTTTTTCAGCCATGTTCAGAATGTTCAGCCATCATACTGCTCAGGAAGGAGATGGGTTCTGTGTCTCAGAAATTAATGTACTTTGGTCCAACATGTGTATATCAACCCAAGAACAAAAGCAAAAGACCTTGTTAAGATGCTGGCGGAAGCTGGTAAGATTGTGTCATTATCCACAGTGAAACGAGTACTGTATCAACATGGGCTGAAAGGTCACTCTGCCAGCAAGAAGCCATTAGTCCAAAAGAAACATTAAAAGCCAGATTATTGTTTGCAAATGCACAGGAACAAACACTTACATTTTTGGAGACATGTCCTGTGGTCTGAGAGAAGCTTGGAAACCTAAGAACACCATCCCAGCTGTGAAACACGGAGGTGGCAGCATCATGTTGTGGGGTTGCTTTGATGCAGGAGAGGTTGGTGCACTTCACGAAATAGATGGCATCATGAGGAAAGAAGATTATGTGGCAATACTGAAGCAAAATCTCAAGACATCAGCCAGAAGCTTGGGCAGAAGTGGGCATCCCAAATGTACAATGACCCGAAGCATACTGCTAAACTGGTTACTAAGTGTCTTAAGGATGATCAAGAGAAAAAATCAAGAGTCCCAATGAATATCCTCATAAGAAGCACACATTCAGCAGACCATCCACAAGCAAGAGAGCCCGACTCTCACCACCAAAGTCCAGAAAACTGTAGAAACGGATATCAGCATAAAAAAACTTCTTTAATGTCGAATCCGGAGTACAAAGAGGTGCAACGTTTCGGCTCAAAAATGAGTGACAGAAAAAGGCTCTGCTTGAAAAAGGCTCTGTCATTCATTTTTTGAGCCGAAACGTTGCAACTCTGTCAGGGCTAAGCTGTGCTCAGACTGCAGACGGGCTGCAACAGCTGATGTGCGCTCCCTCCCTGATACACTTGCTGCTGACAGCTCTGTGAGTGACAGACGCCCAGCCACTCCTGACAGGGAACAAGTGCACCAGCCAATGGGAGGACCCGGAGACCGCTCCAATCAGTTGCAGGGGCGGTATCCAGGAATCCCATTTATACTCCCTGAAAGCTGACTGCTGCGCCTGTGATATTCCTGGCTACCTTGTGTTTCTTGTTCTTTGTTTTGTTGTTTTGCTAACCAGTATACCTGACCTCGGCTTGTTCTCCTGACTCCGGCTTGTCTCCTGATTTTTTTGCTTTGTTTTTCCGTTTGGCTTTTGCCCTGGGCTTTTTTACGTTTTTTCCTCTGGTTCTGATTTGGGCTTTGGCTTTCCCTATTTGTTATTCCCCCGGATTTTTGTATTCTTTTTTTGAGGGCCCAGCACTTTAGCGCGCGGGACTGTCGCCCAGTTGGTCTGCCACTAGGAGCAGTCAAGTAGCAGGGGAGTGGGGGGGTTCAGTTAGGGAATGCCCCTCCTTGAGTGACCTCTTTGTACTCCGGATTCGACATTAAAAAAGTTTTTTAAGGATAATCAAGTCATGTTTTGGAGAGGCCATCACAAATCCCTGATCTTAATCCTATTGAAAAATGCATGGACAAAACTGAAAAGGTGAGCAAGGCGACCTACAAACATGGCTCAGTTACACCAGATCTGTCAGGGGGAAAGGGGCCAAAATTCTTCCCAAATATTGTGAAAAAGCTTGGGGAAAGGATACCCCAAAAAATTTGACCAAGTATCTTTTAAAGGGTATGTCCCAAAAACAAATGAAAGATGTAAACTTTTGACTGCAAAAAGTAAAAAAAAACCCTTAAAAAAAAGTCTTTTTCATTATTCTGGCTTTTGGGAAATTAAATAATTTTGGTTCTAACTGCGAAAGGGAAGGTTTATTCTGATTTCATGTCAGATAGTGAGAAAATTATGCAGATTTATGTAAATTTTGGGTTTTTAAAATTTGTGTTTTTCAGATTTATAAAATCATATATAAAAGGTTTTAGAGCCCTAGGTTGTCCACAAACCTGAAACGGCAAATAAAGAAAATTCTAATGAAACTGAGTGTCCAAAATCCAGGAGGTGCTTCTCCTACTATTCTGAGGCTTGTGGTTGAGTCAAATAGCACATTAGGGTCACAAATGTGTTATCTCTAAAAATGGCAGAATCTGGGGAATGAATATTAAGTTGCATTTCCTTGGTAATATATATTGTGTTCCAATGCATAAAGGATTAAAAGTGAAAATCTGTAAAAAAAAAAATATTTCTCCTCCACTTTGCTTTAATCCCATCAAACACCTAAAAGGTTAACAAACTTATTATATGCTGTTTTGAACACATTAGGGGTATAGTTTCTTAGATGGAGTCATTTATGGGGGTGCCTAAAAGATTTTCCCCCCTGAGCTGTGGATCTCTGCAGCTACTCCAAAATGACGGTGGTCCTTTTGGCTGCTTCTCTAATAAGTGCTCACCTTCTCTGGGCTGTCAGTTTAGGTGGATGGCCATGTCTTGGTAGGTTAACAGTTGTGTCACACTTCTTTAATTTAGGGAAGATGTATTGAACAGTGCTCCATGAGAGCAAATAAATGAGGATTGTATGGACCAAAATTACTTACTAACTTAAAGTACAATGTGTCACAAGAAAAAAAAATCTGAATCACATGGATAGGTTAAAGTATCAAAAAGTTATTCCCACATAAAAATTGGGCTGTGTCAAGATAAAAAAACCTGGTGTGGCGAAGGATTTTTAAAGCATGTACCCGGTAATCAAAAAATTGACCCAAAACGTGGGCTTAGGTTGTGCAGTAAAACAGCCACTTGTGTTTGCTATAGTCTCATCTGCTACCATTTCTTTGCACTTGATTATATGCCACAATTCCAGCTTTAATGCTATTAAAATCCAAGTAAAATGAGAATCAAAGCAAGCATGCCACAGAGACTGACCATGCAGCTGCTATTGTGTCCTCGGAGAGAAGTGGCTAGTCTTTGTTGATTCTGTTTCATTTGCTGCTGATTGGAGAATTGGTTCAAGGGTCATTAAAAGGTATAAAGAGGGAATCAAATACCACAATCTTCTGTCCTGGTTTGGAAATAATTGGGGGCTTATTCTGACAATTGCTATGTGGCTCAGTCTCTTCTTTGTACACCACTGATGAGATGCTAGTTACGTCCTACCTCTCTGAAGTAACACAAGCATTACTTTTCAACTATTTTACAATAAAAACAAACAAAAAATACAAAACATAAACGTTCATAGGGTATAAATAAGAATAATACTCTGGTCTGTCTATAGACCGCCAGAAGAGTTGAGCACAAATTACGGGCCCTTTTTTATATTGTTACCGGATTGTGTGAAGGAAACATCCTCATTCCCCGTGTGAATGTTTTTCCCAAACCAAACCTCTACAGTATGTATGTTTTAACTAGTCAAAATGAGAGGAATGATAGAGCGAGGTTTCTTCATGTGTTTGACAAACTGCCAGAAGGACCTTGCTAAGCTTGGGCAATGGAGACAGTTGGGATCATGTTGCCTCTCCACTCCATGTCTGTCTTTTTGTTGTTGCTCCCTCCCCTTTTTTGTAATTCCTTTCACATTGGTTCATACTTTTCTAGATGTTTCTGTAGATGTTTTAGAAGTCGGTTTGCGGGCCCCAAAAGGAGCAGGGGAAACCTCTGGATATACAGTAGTAGGCCCATAGCCATGACATGCACAGAGCTACTTTTTAGGGAAAAAAAACAGGGGAAGGAGATAGAGTGAAAAATTTCACACGCAATATGGCAGTCAATAAGTGCTTTTAAGGTAGGCCCCCAAGAATCAACTCCACTGGTGGGCCACAATAATGTCTACTGGTGGAAACCTAAGAATCATCTCCACTGGTGGGCCCTAAGAATCATATCCACTGGTGGGCCTTAAGAATCATTTTCACTGGTGGGTCTTAAGAATCATCTTCAGGGTGGGTTAAGGAAAAATTTCCCCTGTTGATCCCAAGAATAAAATTCCTTGGTGAGCCCCCAAAATAAACTCCCTTGGTGGGCCCAAAAATAAAAATCACTGGTGGCCCTAAAGTAATTTTTCCCCCTGGAGGCCTTAAAAAATCATGTTCACTGGGGGGCCCTTTAAAAATCATCTTTATGGTGGGCTCCAAGGACAACTCCCCTGGGGAGCCCAAGAATCAACCCACTGGTGGGCCCCAAAAAACGACTTCCTTTGGTGGACTCAAAAATCAACTCCAAAGTTTGGGGCCCAAAAATCAACTTACTGATGAGCCCCCAAAAATCAACTCACTGGTGGGCCCAACCCAAAATCTAAAAACTTTGGAAAGTGATTGGACTGGAGGAGAGGGCATTTTCGCAGAAATGTTAATAAAGATATAAATATGTAAGTTGGTCGTGGCCATGCAAAAAAACAGGTTCTGGAAGATGCTCCGTACCTTTGTATTAACTTGTCGTAATCCTACTAGTTGGTTGTTACCCAACTAGCGCTGAATGGACAGGGTCTAAATTTTTATGTTGGGGGCGTTTTGATAGGCTTTGTGTTAACTTAATATGAAACAGAATTTAGTTTATTTATGTATTATTCTTGTTTGTGTGACCCATAATAAACACTGCAGCCTTTTTTTTTTATTTTCCAGATATTTTGTCTTGTCTTTATTTATGGTTATAAGGGGGTTGAGGCTATGATACAGTTCAAGCAATAATAGTGGCTTATAGTGGGGTCTCCCAAATGGGTGCCTGCTCTATAATCTCCATACATCCTAACTGGGCATATAGGTAGGGGTCGTCCTGAAGTCTAATGTTTATTTACTAGATTCCAGACAATCCCTTTTCCCAAAAAAACTCGAAACATCGTAAATAAAATGTCTTAACAAATATCAATACAATAGCCGATTTGTTTCACATGTCACATCCAAATGACAAGGTCTGTTCACATGTTATGTTTTTTTTTTCCTGCAGTTGAGATACATTCAAGACCACATAAAAACACATGTGGCAAAAGCGAATGCATTTGTTAATTAACTTAATTCATTTTAAAAACAGGTCATCCAGGTGTTCTAAATTTAAGATACTTTTAATAGTTATGCACTTTAAAGGCACACTTCTGTCAGAAAGGGGTATTTTTGTGAAAAATGTTCCCGAAAAAAATATTTTTAGAATTTTTGGAAGCATCAATTTTTTTAATTCAAAATTAAAAAACTTCCCCTTTTCTAACGTGAAGTAAAGAGGGTAAAACTCCCGAATGGCAGGGGCAGAATAATTTCCCGTTTACTGTTGGTGCGCAAGAAAGCATGTGGGTTTATTTCAAATAGCAGTTTTTAAAGGGCCCTTTTTCATTCGGTTTTTTGGGTGATTTCGCCCTATTGAGCGCCGAATTTTTGCTCCAAAATGGTTGAATCAGTCCCCGTCATTACGGTAATCCAAGTTCTCATAGAGAATAGGATTACGTCTCCTCCCCCGTTTCGAATCCGCCGAAGGGGAGAAAGGCATGTCAATTATTTACGGCGTGCCGCACCATGAATAATGATGTCTAGGGGCTGGCGAGCGCCGGCCCCCCGCCCCCGCTGCCGGCGCTGGGGTAATTCGGGGCAAAATTGTCCCGCAATTAGTCGGGAATAAGCCGTGTGAAAAATTGCCTATAATAAACACTTTGTTGTTCTTTCTAGGCCCAGTTAACATTATATAGTCAAGGGCATGACAAAAAAAATAGGTAAACGGATAATGGGTGTATCCTTTTCTGCACTTTTAGGTGTTTCCAGTTCTCTTCACACTTACCAGGTGTCATGATCGTGCCTGTATAGGCCGTAGCACAGTCCTCGGTCTGTAAGGTATGGCAAAGACTGTACTTTTGGCAATGAATTGTATCTGTATTGTGTAGGTTTTTTGCAATAACTGAATATAGTTTGATACTATGCTGTGTGGGTGTGATTGACAGCTCTGCCATACCCATCTGTTTCTGCTAGCCCTAGGGCAGGGCTGAAGATCATTTTGCTTGAGTGGTGACAGCTGCCTGCATCACTCACCTTTCTCGCCTGGTTGTCTTTGTGGTCTAGATGTCATGGAGCTGGTCCAATTATGGCCTGAAACCTGCACCGGTTATAGTCTTTGGCTTGAGCTGGTGTGCTTTGTTTTTTTTTTTTTTTTTTATTATCTGGTACTATGACCTTATACCCACTTCTTTGACATCAGTTTATTGCCTAACGCTTCTGTAACTTTTCTGCTTTCTCTGGTTCTGACCCATTTTCGTCTGACCCTTCTACATTGTGTTTGTATGTCTTTTTTTTTATGTCGTTGCACGTATTCCAGAATGGGACCTCTGTCCAATTGTCGCCGACTACTTAGGGTCTAATTGGCAACAGGCAGGGACAGGCTCTGGGGACTTAGTGCTAGAGCACACTGTCTGTCCCTATCTGTTTATCTTCTCTGGGGGTCCCCCTACAAGGTCCCGGTAAACTTACACCTCTCAGTCCATTAGTGGGTCTGAAAGAAAACATCAAGCAATTCTCAATGCAGTGCTATCAGAGCTCACTATGTACTTAAGTACATAGGGAAAGTTTAAAAATTATATAGAAAAAACACAATTTTTTCCCAAACTGAATTACTTAGAATGATCACGTTGTACTGGTCAATTAGTTAAAAAAAAAAAACATTTTTGATATTCCCTTCAAATACAAAAAATTTTTTGAAAAAAAACCATATGTATTTTTATCATCATTATAATAAATTAGATTATTTTGTAGGGGGGGTTGCTTTTAATTTATATTATGTCAAAGAAACAAACATATTTGCTTAGACACAGAACTTCTGCCTCAGTCTAAATATAGAATTTGGAACAAGTTTTCTGCTTTATAGTTTTCCGCTCTAGTTTGTCCTGAAATACTAAGCTCAGTTAATCTCATTGGTTTATACTGCAAAATTGAATGTTTTTTTTTACATGTATAAAAGCAGCTACAATGAACAGTTATTTAGAAAAACTGTCTAAATTCTAATAGTTTTATAATAACTATTATTATACAATGCTTACTACAAAAATGTCATTTGTGTCATATAATAAATATATATATTTTTAACAGTTGTTACAGTTTATACAGTATATAGTGCCTGATGGTGTCATAAGCATGTACTATAATTTCTAGTTTTGCTTTATAAACCCTATTTCTTAACTGCACATTAACTATGGAATCATACCTGCAGATTATGATGCAGGGTTTTTTTTTAGCCATAGCCAGAATTGGATACAATAGATGAAAACGTGTAAAGGAAGATGAATTCTTCTGGATCTACTCCTGTGTTTGGCTTGAAAATGCCACTAGCAAAATATCAGATTACAGCTTGTCACAAAGCACTCCATAGTCCCCGCTCTGGACCATGGACGTGTTCGTGTTCTTGCTTCCCGGCCCACTCGCTACTCACCTCTTCCCACTCCTGCTCCGCTGACTCCGCCCGGGGAGCATGTACCTGCCTCCTAGGGTGCACGTGCACCGACATTCTGAGATTTAAAGGGAAAGCTCACAATCCTAAATGAAGAGACTGTATCTTGGCATTTATTGTTTCTAAAACTGACCTATGCAGCTTAATCCCCAGTGAGAATTCATCATAATACTTAGAGAGACATGTATGAGGCAGTCTATGATGTCTTATGCGCCTAATGAATATGTTAGGTGCATTGTTCGTAAGACTCTACACTTTCTAATGCGCCTAACATGAGGGGGCGTTCTGGAGGTTTGTCGCACCACACTCGTAATATATACCTACTTCAATGTGGTCTGCCTGAGGACTCAAAGTGGAGTGCTATTCTAATGACTTTTCTTTTATTTCCAGCCTATCTATAGCCTTTATACATGTTAGGTGCCTGACACGTTGGTGAGGCGCGTTGAACTTTAGACACCATTTATAATCACACAAAAACCACATTCAGGCGCATTATACACTGAAAACGAGACTCGACAATTCACTTCAAAGCTCCTTCCTTCATACATGTCTCCCTTAATGCTTAATTTTCCATGCAGGCATGAGAATTTATACAGCTTTCTACCACAGTGAGTGATAACTTATGGCTCCTATATGAAATGCAAAGTGGGTAAAATCAGCTAAAGTCCAAGGATTTAGGTTGTTGAAAGACACAAGGTAGAATAGATATATAATATCCCTGCACTCTAGACAAAGTAGATCACAAAAACATTATTGGGATACAACGTCTAATATCTTTTGAAATGCCATTACTTTTGTCTGTTAAAAATTGAGAGATTTTCCTTTAAAGCCTTCAAAATGGTTGTCTACTTAAAAAAACACATAAATATAAATGCGGCAAGAGGTGGCAAAAAAAATAAAATAAACCTTCTGGTCACCTGATGCTGCAGAGCTCCCGGGTGACTCACTCCACTTCACTTCTGGGTTCTCCTTCTGACACACAGGAGAGGCTTGTGTTTCATTCACTCACAATGGAGCGCGTGCTTCTCCCATGTCGCCAAACGAAAGCCCAGAAGTTAATAGGAGAACATTGACGGGAAGCTCCAAAGCATCAGTGATGGTACAGTTTGGTAAGTATCTTTTTTTTATGCCCACCCTGGTCCGTTATTTTTTTTTTTGTGTGCATAAGGATTTATCATTTTCCCGAATTCTTGGGTATTAAAAGTGTTGTACTGTGAACCCCCTAAAAAATCACAGATGACTTGCCTTAATCTTTATTCATCTCCCTGTGATGTTTTCTATGCTAGCTTCTGCTTTTCTTGTGCTGTAAGTAGCCTTGCATCTTTGCAGTGAAGCAGCAGATTCTCTGTTTGAAACCTTTTTTCTCTTAAAGGGGTTCTATAATGAGGTAAAAACCCCTGCACTGGCAGCTCATGGCTATTTACTCACCTGATCTCCTAGGCTCCACACAGAGCTGTTTTCTTTGTTTGCACACACACCGAAGTTTTTGTCCTCAAACAGCTGCTGTAAAACAGCAAGTCCATGGAAAATGTGTGCCAACCCTTTGGGAAAGAGTATTATTTGTAACGGGCTTACTGACACCCCTGATCCCAGCGCGTCCGCAAGTGGGATCTCATCGCGCGCAATAAAAGGGTTCCCTGCTTATGGGGTGGAACCCCCGGGTTTACCTGCGGCCCGGGGAACGGCTGTACATCAGCCGGGGTCCTAGAGTCCCCCAGAGCGTCTTTTAATAGCCATTTCCCAGGACAGATGTGTGCTGCCCTATCACTGCCTGTGTCAGACTGACACAGATTATAATGTATTACATATATAAAATGCAATACTTCAAGTGAAAAAATCCCTTCAGGGAATTTTTTTAAAAAAGTAAAAAAAAAAAAAAATGTAAAAAAAAAAAATAAAAAATAAAAATTTAAAAAAAAAAATTTTTAATAAAAATAATTGTGCATCATTAAAACACACACAAAAAATACACTATTGGGTATCCACACACTGTAATAACCCGTAAAATGAACTAAAAATTTATTAAAAGGGAGTTGTCTCCCCACGGGGGTTTCAAAGAATGCAGAAAGAAATTCGTCACTTCCTGGTTCAGACAAATTTTTGCTAAACTCCTTGCTTGTACAGCATAAGTCCGTGCTTTAGATGCAATTTTAATTGATAGCTTCTCAAACTACTCAAAGGACTTCTTTTCGACCCCAAAACAAAAGCCCCCAATTTCAGAGCTGTTTTACTTGAATAAATCAACTTTTTTTTTTCTGGCAACAGGACCTGACGGGGCACTGCCTGTTATTCATTGAACAAAAGCCCTGGGGGGATTTTTTTACGGTTGTTACGAGGGGAAATGAAATAGCCAGGGAGGGAATAAATTCACTTTATTCTTTAGGGAAAACAGAGGAAAAATGCAATATATTTGGAAAATGTCTTTATTTTGTGTTCCCAAAATTTGAAAGCTATTCTTTTACGAGGGCAACCCCTTTAAATGTAAATGCGAATGGTGTAAACAAAAGTAAAAAAAAAAAATTTATTTTTTTTTTTTTAAATTTTTTTTTTAAATTCTCAATTATTTTAAATGAACTGAAACTATTCCCCCCTAAATACAACTCGTCTTGAATAAATCGAGGCCCATAAAACTGCATCATTGAAAAAAATAAAAAAGTTACAATGTTGAAACACAAGGGGCAAAAAACTAAAAAAATGTTCTGCTCATTAACTACTTTTCAGGCGTTCGGCTTAATGGGTTAAGTAAGCACAAATCTTTTTAAAAGATGACATGATGTCCAATTGGAAACTGCATTTCCATTATAATATTTCTAGGTACAATTTTAAAATTTTAACATCTAGCAAGCCGTCGGTAACTTTTCTAGGGGTTCCAATCGTTTTCACGCGCAAAGTAAACGGTCATGAAGAAGTTACCATCCAGGTCTTGGGTAGCCAAGACCTGCAAAATATACCCCTACCTGGTAATATACAGAACGCACTAATACAATGTTTTCAAGATACCATACATGATGGTTCCTAACTCAAAATATTTTGTTTAAAAAAGTCAAGAGTTTAAATGCTGTAATTCTACAAGATCTTGTACACAAGTCAGATTTTGACAGTCCACACACGTAGTTTCGTTCTGTTATTCATTTTTCAATGTTCTCTCACAAAAACATTAGGTTAAAATAGCAATACTTGATAAAACTTTAGAATGTTCTAATATAATTCCGCACCATTGTTTACCATTTCACATCTGTTTGCTTCATCCGCCTGGAGAGGCAGAATTGCACAAAGTTTGTTCCATATAGGATTTAATTTAAAGAACTTCAAACCGCATCTCTCAGGGTTTTGATAAATGATCTGCTAGCTGAATATATAAAATGTGAGTGAGAAACTTCAAAAACTTTATTAAATTTGAAAAAAAAAGTCAGTCTACCACATTTGGGAGTTAGGACTCAGCCAATACTTTAGAGTGGTTAAAAATATTCCATAGATGTGCTTTACATAACTCTGCTGTGAAACCTTGAGCTACGTAATACATTTTCTATGCAAGTGGAAATATTGTACCTTGAGACCAAACTCTATAGTAAGTATAGTATAGTATGGCATGTTTGGAGTAGTCCAGCTGGTGAATAAGGACCAAAAGACAGCAGCTGAGCAGTATTTGGGGTCCTGACAGGCTATACTCACAGCTCAAAGCTTAGAACATCTAGTTACAGCTTACACATTCATCATTTGCACTTAAAGGGGTTTTGCCACCATGTAATGTTGACGTGGGAACCTCCAAAATGAGTATTTAATCACTTTTCTAAATATATGTGATTACAAAAAGTGAATACTCTGAGAGCTACAGCATTTCTCAATCCCCCTTAGTTACCTCAAAGCTTCCACTCGACACGACCCTAGTTGCTGACAGGCCCCGCTTGCGTGAATCACTTCTTATCTGATGACAGGCAAAATTAATGAGCTTTTAAGCCACCGGGTAGAAAGTGCAGTCTATGAGGCTTTGTCTTGCTGTATTGTACTGTTTATTATTTCACTTAAGTTTTGAGATGCTCCCTTCTTCCTCACTCCTTACTCACCCCCTCCCTCTCAGCCCTGATGCCTTCATGACTCAGCCCAATTTGTTGACATTCTCCCTGTGCTAAGGAGAGAGGTAAGAAACTTGCGTCCTGGCAAATCCCCTTTAATGATAGGTGACATCATATGGAAGGGTAAATTCTTTTATCACACTTCCACACTTGAATCTTTACTCGTCTGCAGCTTCCCTTTTACTTACAGCCAAGCAGGAGTAGTCTCTGCCTGCCCTGCCCGTACTTCTCTGGCTGATCTTCCAGGCTCAGGAGTGGTTACGTTGCATTGCATCTACCTTCTACAGTAAACTAAAGGGTCCCTGCACCCCTATTACTCTGGATCTGGCTACTGGCTGTTACTGGCTGGAAGACTATATCTTCCCACCTTATTGATGGTTTTAACTCCCTATTCTATTTTCTCTGCAATCAATCTCTGTCTCACGCATTGTCTTCTTAAAAGTGTCTCAGTTCATGTGAGTAATTCACTTTCTCTCCCTTAGGCCTGAAGGCAATGGCCTCTTCCTGCTTCTGCTCCACCGCCGGCTAATGGGCAGAGGACCCTTTTGCTGCAACCACTTGAACTGTTAATCCGCTGTAACGACTAACAACGGGAAACTAACTGCTATCTAAAATGGCTGGCTATTTTATGTCTGCAGCCCCTCCCTATATCCAGGGTCTCCTGGTACCTCCTGATTGGTTGCAGGCTGTATGTGACACTGGTGCCTACCCCAGAATAGTGCAAAAGTACCATTATTATCAATTTACAGTTGATGGGCACCACTTAAAGGTACTAACACCTAAATACCTCTAAAATGCAAACCTACTACAAAAACAAAAAGAAAAGAGGAACTATATAAGGTGTGCGCTGAATAAGTAACATATGGCAACATGTATGATTTTTGGTGCTTAGACGCCAATTTTTATGCACATTATAATAGTGTAGACTGCGACAAAGTGCCGCAGGCGCTTTGTAATGCACCTGATAGTGCGGCCGTTTTAAAAATATAGCAAACAGGGCTGCGCTAGATCTCGGGCTGAATAGACGCCAGACTTCTGCCGCAGCCCTGTACATACATGTGCCCCAGAAGCTTTATTGCATAACACACTAAATTTTTTTTTAAAATGTAAATCCCCAAAACGGAGCAGATGTACACAAGATCATAAATGCACCCTGATAAGGCATTATTTTTAATATAACCACAATAATGAAAACACGTGATTGGTTCATTATTGCACACTTCATACTTGATGAAGCTATATATATATATATATGTGTGCCAACAGATAGACCCAGCGAGGCTTGCGACGATCTGAGGTTATTATGGGGTGCGATAATGTTTGTAATGTCAGCATGCGGAGCCACGCCCCATAAGTCTCCGTATGTAACAAGGAGACAGATGTAAGTCGGAACATTGTAAGTTGGGGACTGCCTATATATAAATATATATGCAGTTTCTCATAAGAGTACACCTCTCCCATACTTGTAAATATTGCATTATATCTTTTCATGGGACAACACTGAACATACATTTTGTAACTCAACACACAAAGATCAATGTCTAAGCTGCTGGCACCAAAAGAGAGTACAGCTCTAAGTGAAAATGGACAAATTGTGCCCAATGTGTCAATATGTTGTATTGCCCCATTTTTTCCAGCACTGCCTTAACGGGCATGGAGCTCACTAGAGTTTCACAGGCTGTAGCCTCTGGAATCCTCATCCACTTCTCCATGACAACATCATGGAGCTGGTGGATGTTACAGACCTTATGCTCCTCCACCTTCTGTTTGAGGATGCCACACAGGTGCTCAAAAGTATTTAGGTCTGGAGACATGCTTGGCCAGTCCAGGCCTTTTACCCTCATTTTCATTGCAAAACAGTGGTCATCTTTGAGGTGGGGAGGGTGGAATCATGCTCTGCTTCAGTCTGTTACAGTACATATTGGCATTCATGGCTCCCTCAGTGAACTGCAGCTCCCCACATCTGTCAGCACTCATGCATCCCCAAACCATGACACTCTCACTAAAATGCTTGACTGTAGGCAAGGCAAACTTGTCTTTGTACTCCTCATCTAGTTGCCACCACACACACTTGTCACCATCTGAACCAAATAGGTTTATCTTGGTCTCATCAGACCAAAGAACATGGTTCCAGTAATCCATGTCCTTAGTATGCTTTCTTCAGAAAACTGTTGGCGGACATTCTTGTACATTATCTTTAAAAGAGGCTTCCTTCTGGGACGACAGCTATGCAGACAAATTTGATGCAGTGTATAGTCTGAGCCCTGACAGGCTGAACCCCAACCCCTGTAACCTCTGCAGCAATGCTGGCAGCACTCATGCATCTATATTGAAAAGATAATCTCTGGAAATGACATTGAGCACGTGCACTCAACTTCTTTGGTCAACCATGGCAAGGCTTATTCAAAATGGAACCTGTCTTGTTAAACCGCTGTATGGTCTTGGCCACCATGCTGCAGCTCAGTTTCAGGGTGTTGGCAATCTTCCTGTAGTATGGGCCATCTTTATGTAAAGCAACAATTCTTTTTTTTCAGATGCTCAGACAGATCTTTGTCATCCTTGAGCAGCCATGCTAAACTTGCAGTGAGCAGTATGAGAGATTGTGAGCGCGCTACCACCAACTTTAATACACCTACTCACCATTCACTCCTGAGACCTTGTAACACAAGTCATGACACCATGGAGGGAAAATGGCAAATTGGGCACAATTCATCCATTTTTACTTACAGGTGTACTCAATTTTGTTGCCAGCAGTTTAGACATTGATGTCTGTGTGTTGAGTTATTTATAGGGCACATCAAATTTACGTTGTTATACAAGCTATACACTGACTACTTTACATTACATCAAAGTGTCTTACCCAAAAATACACTATCTACCAAAATGTAAGGGGATATCGGTGTACTCGCTTTGTATATATATATCATCCACTACGGCTACGGCTATTTCATACATAAATTTGCCTTGCAACAAATTAGCATATGCTTAGTTATGCAGATCCTTTTCATGTTACTGTATTGTTAATGTTTTCTCCTTAAAATTTTTATTATATTGCTAGTATTTGGTAAATTCACCTTTAGCTTTCAACACTACCTGAATCCTTCTGGGCTTGTTTTTGATCAGATGCAAGCATGTCTCTACTGAAACCTGATCCCAGGTCTCTTCTACATGTTCCCTATGTTGGTACATGCTGGTCGACTGCCTTCAGTAAGAATACAGCTTTGTCTTCAACTCTACTCACAAATGTTTGACTGGGTTGAGGTCTGGGGACTGTGGGGGTCAATCCAGCAACTCTACTTCATTGTCATTGAATCATTTCTTCGCCAATCTGGACATATGCTTCGAGTCATTGTCCTGTTGGACACTATGTCATCCTTTAAATGCCCATAGTACTCTAGTGTACAAAGTAACTCATCTTGTAGGACACTCACATATAGCTCTGCATTGAGACCACCATCGATCCTGGTCAAGTATCCAACGCCTTTGGCTGTGAAAAAACTCCATGTCATCAGGCTTCCTCCAACGAACTTGACAATTCCTTCAATTTCTCGATCAATTAGCCCCTTTTCCTTGATTCTTAAAATTCTTTGAAAAATTCAAGTCGTTATTGTTTTAAAGTCTCATCACCCAAAAAACCCCTTTTTTCCAATCTTCTATTGTGCACTTTTTATACTTTTTGCAAACTTGACGCTTCTTATAAGAATACTGAAGTCAAGGCTTCTTTTATCTTTTTTCAGGTCACTATTCCAGACTTGTATAATGCACTTTGCATGGTGGTTGCATGGACATGTGTGATCTCACTGTTTAGAAACATACAAGCCACCTCCACTGCCGGGATTGTCGTGCAGAACCGAAAAAACCCCTTTTTTAAAAGTCAAAAGTTACGCAAAAATTTGTACTTGTGGGTTTCCCTGACCAGCAAGCGATGGAGCAAACCCAAACCCCGGGAAGGGAGCTAAGTACCCCCGAAATTTCACCAAGGCCGGCCCCCAAAAGGGGATGGTTCGGGCTGAGGCTACCGGGGTCTTTACCCTGATGTGAGGTTGGGTGGCCGGGGGTACTGCGAGGCAAATCGGAATCCCAAGGCGATTTTGCAGGGCAGAGGCAGGAAGCGGCAGCGAGGGTTTTCGTATCAGATACAGGCAACGGTCGGGCAGGCGGGAAAACAGAAATTTTCAGGAAAATAGCGGAAGACTGGCCCCCCGGTAAATACACAAAAGAGACACCTCTAAGCCACTAAACCAAAAAAAAACTGGCGCGAGGCTGGGGGGCGTAACCCAAAAATAAAATGTCCGAATAAACCAATTAAAGGGACACTGGCCCCTTTAAAAATCTAAAAAAATTCCGGCCCCGCGCTAAGGAACGGGCACGACCCACGGCTAGCCCACGGGAGGGCGTTCATGGAGGGGGGGCCGGGAAAGGGAAAGAACCCGGGATGCGGGCACGGGGGGTGGTCCGGGCGGCCGCGACGCCCCACCGAGCCCCCCGCGGAGGGGGGCCGGTGCGGGGGCAAGCGGCGCAAGCGACTCCCGTGACAGTACCCCCCCCTTAGGTTCCCCCCTCTTTTTTTTTAACCTGGCAAAAGGTCAGGGGGGCAAATTTTGGCCTCATTTCCCACAACGCCCTCGGCCCCGAACCCCTTTCCATCAATGGAAAAAAAACCCGCTTCCCCCCTTAACTGTTTCTGTGCCAAACCCCTTGATCAAAGATGTTACCCCGAGTTGCCACAGGAGAAGCGAGACACCCCCCCGGGAGAAAGCGATTCAGTACCACCGGCTGAGGGAGAGAAGGGAAGGCTTTCGGGACCCCCGCAGAGTGGGGGGGGGCAACGGAGTTTTGTGGGAGACCGGGGTTAAGTTGCCGAAGTACCACAAAAAAGGACCCGATATTTGGACCCACTTGTAACTATGCCCCTTGAAGGGGGATTACGGGCAATAACCACCCCATCACCTGGCAAATATGGGAGGTGGCCTCCAAATACATCGCCCCTAACTTTAGGCCCAAAAGGAGGCACGAAAAGGGCTTACGAGTAACTTGCCAGAGTGACTGATTCCCGAACTTGGGCTCCACAGCGGGAAACCCTGACAGAGGTGGTAGGGAGAGGGGGGGGGGATGAACCCAAAACAAAATAAAAAGGGGGGGGCCCCAGATTCGAGTCGGGGAATTATCAAAAATTTCCGCCCGGGGAGGGGGCCCGGACCATTGTCCTGGGGGGGCAGACAAAAAAATTTTCGCAGATACGAGCCCAACACTTGGTTACCCTTTCCCCCTTTCCCATTGGTCTAGGGGGTATGCGTCAAACCCAAAATGCCCCCCTAACTGCGAAAAGGACCCGCCAGAACTTGGATACAACTGGACCCCCCTTCCGAGATGATGTGCAACGGGAGCCTGTGAAACCGGAAAAAAGTGAAAGAAGAGGGGGCTAGCTGAGGTGCCGAGGGAAACCCGGGCGGGGGCACAAAATGACCTTTTTGGGGAAAAACCTGTCAACCCCCAAACCAAATGACTGTGTTTCCGGATGACCCCGGCAGGTCAGTAAACAAAATCCAAGAAATTTTGGTTTCCCACGGTTTCTCAGGCACAGAGAGAGGCTAAAGCAACCCGCGGGTTAGGCGAGGAACCTTGTTAGGCAAAAGGGACAGGCAAGACAAAGTCCCGAACGTTTGCAAAATTTGGCCCCCCGAGTATCGGGGAAATTGTGGGGGACTTGTGAATCCCGGAGACCCCATTTTGAGAAAATGCCCCCATTTAAGGTTTTCGGAGCCACAAAGCAGGCGATTAGGTTTTCCCCGGGAAAATACTGTTGAAGATCACAGGAGCACCAAAAGAAGTCGTTCCGGAGGAATAATATGCTGTAGGGGTGGCCCCAAGCCCACAGTATGGGAAATCTGGAGGAGCGTCCCCCTGACTTTTTTTTTTCAGCCGGCGGAAGTGTAAAAGGAAATTAAAAGGGGAAGAAAAGCCACCGGGCTTGTCGCGGATCAAACGCGGGGGCAGATTACAGATAGAAAAGGGGTTCTTAGCATGTAGATCTCGATGGGGTGGAGACCCCTTTCCAAAATGACGCCATTTTTCTGGGGCCAATTTAAAGCAAGAAGTTCCCGGGTCCCAATAGTTTTGTTGCGCTCGGGCGGGGTAAAGGGTCTTGGAGAAAATCCAAATTTGAAATTTCCCGCGGAACTTCTAAAAGAACGGCCCCGGCCCCAAATGAGGAGGTGTCGACTTCTAAACAACGGGCCTGGGGTCTGGCGAAAAAAGAACGGAGCAAAGAAAGGGGTTTTTAGAAGTTTGAACCCTCTTGGGCTCGCGGGGCCAGGATTTGGGGTTCGGCCCCCTTTCTTGGTGGGGGCTACCAAGGAGCCCCAAGATGAGAACTGAGGAAAAAATTCCCTAAATAGTTGGAAAAAGCCTACAAAGCGCTGAATGGACCGAAGGCCCACTGGACGGGCATTGCGGGACTGCTGAGAGCTTGGGTGGTCCACTAACCCCTTGATCAGACAGATGTACCAAATGGCAGGGGGGTGCTTCAAAACAGGCATTTTTTCCACTTGGCATAAATTGGGACCCCGGAGAGTCTGAGCACTTGGCGGACTGGTGACGGGGGGTCCCCCAGGTCTGGAGAAAGATAAATTTTCCGTCCAGATAAACAAAAAACAAAAACGTATAAAAGGTCCCGAAAATCTTATTCACAAAATTTTTGGGAAAACACCGGAGGTTACAGAGACCAAAAGGCAGAAAGATATTCAAAATGGCCATCTGGGGGTTAAAGGCCTTTTCCACTCGTCACCCTTCGAATGCGATTAAAATGTAGGGCCCCCGGGGATCAGTTTTTGAAAAAAACTTTGCGCCACTAGGCGATCAAAACTCGGGTCAAAAGGCAGGGGTTTCCGATTCTTAAATTTGTTCAGGCCCCGATAATCGAAACAGGGCCGGGGGTACCCCTCTTTTCTCACGAAGAAGAACCGGCTCCCCCCAGGGGAGACGACTTGCTTAACCCTTGGTGGGTTTTCCCTTGGGTTAGTTGGGGCATTTCCCTTTTCTCCGGGGCAGAAAGCGGGTAAACTCTGCCTCGAGGGGGATTTACCGGACTATAAAAAACAAAGGGGATCGAAGGCCCGGGGCTGAGGGAGATTTCGGCCTGTTTTTCAGAAAAAACTTCAGCAAGTCCCGGTAGGGAGCAGCAACTGGGAGAATTGTAGGTTTTGCAAAGGCAATCTGAAGGGCCGGGGGGGAGTGCCCCAAAGGGATTTTTTGGGGTGACAGGCTGGCCCCCAAAGAAGAATCTCCCTGGTTCCCAATTTTTGGGGCGGGGCATCTCTTTCAAAAAGGGGGCCCAGGGGGATTCAGAAGAGGGAACGAGCAGACAGAAAGTTCAAAATTTCCCGGTAACGCCCCAATCTTCAAGGGAGGGGGCCCAGGCAGAAACCAATGGATCCCTTTTAGGATTGCCATGATGGAGGACACAACATGGGTTTTTTGAGGGGGGTCACAAAGCCGGTACAGAACCCAGAGCAAAGGGAATGAAGTTCCGCGGCCCCCGGTCCAAAGGGGGGGTGGCCTGGAAGGTGCTGTCCGGTAAATTCTGCAAAGAACAGGAATGGTAACGGGGAAGGCCGCACTGACACTTTGGTCGCCCTCCTCGAGCCCTAGGCGGGGGGGTTTCCCGGGCCACCGGACAGGGGCCCCAATGAATGGGTGGAAAAAGCCCGCGTAAACACAATTGCCTCAGACTCGCTATGAGCGTTCCTCCTGAGTTTAGATGTGCCCTTCCACCTGCGGGTTTCCCCCAAAACCGTTGGCGGAGGAAATGGAGGGGGTTGGAAGACAGGAGCTAAAAGGGACCCGGGGGGTCGGGAGGGTGGACCCGTTGGGGGCGGACCTTTTGTCTTTTCGGCAAAACGGGTACGATCCGGGGGACAACCAAATCAATTCTTCCCCGGAGGTAGGCGGTTTTGACCCCAGCTGTCCTTAAGCGCCCGAGGGCCTTGCCAAAAAGTTCCATGGCCTCGTTTTTTTCCGTCTAACTCTGAGGCTAGGGTGCGGGAAATGCAGAGAGTATGCCCACGGGGGTCGCATGAGGAACGGGCAATGCGCGGGGCTGAGGAGGTGCACCATTGATCAAAGACATTGGGAACCCCCGGGAGGAAGGCTTGCAGGTTAGCCCTTACGGGGCTCCCCGGTCCCACAGCGATGGCCCAGGCCAGGCTTCGCCTGTTAGGGAGGCTAAAATAAGGCGACTTTAGCCCCTCAGTGGGAAATTATGTTCCAGCATCTCAATGTGTATTGAACCCCGGCTGATTAACCCCCTGCACTTCTTGGGGTCCCATCATAACGAGAGGGGGGCGGCAGATGAAATGAAGGGCCCGGTGCAGGGCAGGACGACCAATGGCGCAGGAGCAACGGTGCAGCACCCAGCGGCGCAGGTGGGGGCAGGGAAACCGCAAGGTTCTGCATCATGGGGCGGTGGCGATACGTGGGTTGCCCCGGGCGACGGCCGTAGAACGTCCCGGAGTTCGGGCAGAGGTACCCTGTGGAATCCATGGCCATTTGTACTGTACGATTCGTGGACCATGGCCACCGCAAGCGAGGTACTAAGCCCCCCAGGGAACGGATCTAAGAGCCCCCCCTATTCAAAGGCCCCCCCGCAAAGCGGGATGGACTCGCTGGGGGGGGCACCAGGTCGTTACCCCTGAGGGGCTGGCTTTGGTGGCGGCCGGGGGACGCGAGGGACAGAATCGGGAAACCAGAGGCGTAGTCGGACAGACAGGAGGTCAGGGCGGCCGGGGAGAGGTTCGTAGTCGATAAGGCAACGGTCGGGCGGGGGGGGAAAAAAGGGAAAAATCAGGAAACGATGGAACGGACTGGTACACGGGTTAATCAATCGGGGCAATAGAGACACTCTAAGCTCACTAAACGCACACCAACAAAAGGGAGCGAGTGCTGGGGGGGTAACCCTTTAAAAAAAACCTCGTCCGGGAATCAACCCTTAAAGGGCACTGGCCCTTTAAAACTAAACCAATGTCGCCGTCGCCTAAGGAACGGGCACGACCCGAAAAGGCCACACGGGCGGGAGCGGGGTTCACTGGAGCGGGCCAGGTAAGGAAGCAGACGCCGGGACCCCCGGGCACGGGGGTGGGGGGGCGGCCGCGACGCCCGCACCAGCCCCCTGGGGGGGGGGGACCCGGGTGCGGGGGCAGCGGCCCCGCGACCCCGGACAGATAATTTTTCCTGGACATCCATTTTGGGTTTGAAATGGTGGGCGGACTTCATTTCAATTTTTCCAACTGCCATGGCCTCACAGATCAATTTTCTTGGGCCCAAAAGACCAAATATTTTATGAGCGGGGGGCTATCTATCTTTTCTTGAGAAAGAATAGGTTGTAATTTGTAGTATGCAAGAAGAAAAAGATTGTTCCCCCACCAAGAATCAAACAGTAACAATGCAGTTACATGACAAGAATTACAAACACGCAGATGTAAATAGTTGAGGGCAAATTTAGAGAAGCCAAGATATTGTCTATAAAATGATGGTACCTCACATTGAAAGCTGTAGTGGATGGTGAGATAAGGAGCCTGCAAGTCAAAAGTTCAAAACATTGTTAGCCTTCTGCTTGTCAGTGTAAATGAATACTTAAAGGGGTAGACCCATTTCAGGGAAATTCTCTTCTCTGGATGCACGCAGCTCGTTGTAATCCCATTCTGCATGTAAAGGAGGAAGGTGGCGCTAACAACGTCCTCATCATTCACTTCTATGGGAGTTCTGAGTATAGCCAAGTCTGCGCTTGGCTATACTCCGAACTTCCATAGAAATGAATGAGTATATTTAATATTATAACAGGACAAACTGGTGACGTATTTTGTTTGGACAGACACATTACACACTTAAAAAATTGCAAAGGTTTTGGTTAAAAATTCCTGTAACTGTTATTATTTTTTTTAAATCCAGTGCTCAATGATTGATTTAGGTTATATGGAAATTAATAGAAAATTGTAGGGTGTAAGTTTTTTGGTCCCCAAAGCAAAATCTTAACAAATGCCCCCAATACCCCATCCTTTTAAAATACTAGTGGATTATTATATGGCAGAGGAGCCTTTCAGCCAGGGATGAGATCAACAGTTTTAACAATAGGTTCCCTATTTGGATGACAAAGTTATATGTGCTTGGTGCCCATGGCTTAGTGCATCAAAAAAGTTTTTTCTACATTCACAAGCAAATGAAATAATTGCAATATTCCACATACACCATATACTAATATAGGATGAAAATAAATGCCATTGCATATAACTTGTTTCTTATATATAATTCAAACATGTGCCTCTTCTCTTTCCAGGGTGAAAGTAAAGTGGTGTGCCAGATCATAAACACATATATATATCCCCAAATATTTACTACATTATAGTAATCCCTGAGTGACGGACCTATTCGTGTGCACTCAGACATAGGCAAATTATTTTGTTAGGTGTAAAAGAAGGAGAGCTGTGCTGTGCACATAACGAATCGTGATAAATCCTTTCCATATTTTCGGTCACATCACAAAAGACAAATAGTTTACAAGTTTTAAAAAGGAAAGATATATTTTCAGAATGAGGTTCAAGTACCAGAAACAAGCTCAAGTACCGACAGAGAATGCTCATGACTTAACAGCACCAGAAAACAAGCTCAAATACAATATATACATAACCAGTAAACATGTTAATTAGATATAACATCGCATGTCTTTGCTCCTTGCTTTTATAGCACATCCCCACATCGTGCCCTATAAATATTGTACAGTATCCACACACTGTGCCCTCTGAAAATACCAGTGTTACACACTGTAGCCCTGTCTATGATAATGCTTCACCCTGTGGCCCTTGAATATAATAGTGCTATAACACAGTGTCCCATAAATATAATAATGCAACACGTTATATCTCTGAGTGGAGGTATGTTCACAAAACGGATTTCAACAATGAATTCAACATGAATTCCGCACTGACTATCTCGTTAAAATCCTCATGCAATCCGACGGCCATTTAATTGAATGGCCAGTCTGTGCTGTAGTTCATTATGGATTGTTCACTCTTTTCAGTGGATCTTCAGCAGATCCCACTCAGGGAGGAGAGATGCGGGGCAGCCCCATTGCCATCGGGCTTAGTCGTGTCCAGACCAGAAGCGAAAAATGCCTAAAGTATGTAAAAATCCTTGGCAAAAAGCCCAGGCAATACCATGATGGACAAAAACGTACCCTTAAAAAAATGTCCTACACTGTACCTGTACCTGTTAACTAAAAATATGAATATTAAAATATTCCAGTCAGTATATCCCCTGAATAAAGAAATTATCCATACTGGGCCTTCTGAACAAACATTTAGCTGCACTGTGTCTTGCAATGAAACATAGCCACAGGGGAACTGGAGTCAAAAATAGGGACTGTCCCTCCAAAGGGTATGATGTCACCACACAGTGTCGGACTAGTGGTTCCTTGTGCTTGAATTGTTAAAAAAGGGTGATTATTTTATTAATCCCTTCCTGACGTAGCCTAACTTTTTTTATTCTTATCACAAACTTTCCTAGTTACTGGCTACCCCTCTCTGCTTTAGCAGCAGTGGTGGAGATGGTGACATCACTCCCTGCTGTTTCTTATCAGCAGCACAGGAGCTTGTTTGTCTTACTTATTAACCCTTTACAGCTCTGCAGTCTGTTTTGAAACCTCCAATACCAATGTCCCTCTCAGGATCAGCTAGAAACAGCAGACCTGTTATGCCAATCACTGCTGTAGACCCGCCCACAGCCTGAACAGGAAGTACTAGCTTGAAGCTGGCTGTGGCTCTGTGAAACAGCATGGTGAGAACACCCCATTAAGCTGAACAGGTAATGGGTAATGCAAGAACACAGTGACTCAAAGTATGCAAGTAAATAAACTTAAAATGATTGAAAAGGAAGATTTGTTGTTTTTTTTTTTTTTTGAATAGACAATTAAGAGTCCTGACGTTAACCTTATGGAGATGCTGAAACACATTTGCACATCTGCAGGGAGCGATGGTTCAAAATTCCTCCTTACAGGGAATGTGACATCACAAAATGACTTATTGTTTAATTCACATTTTTATGTTAAACACATTTTTCATGAATTTTTGGTTATTTTTTATTTTTTATTCTTTACATTATCACTTTCAATATCTTTGTTTTAATAATTTCTTAATTCCTGCAGTTTTCACTTTGGCTTGTAGGGCCTATGATAGTCTTACACTTTTGTTCTGTAGAGAGCAGATTTTTCAACAGTCTGCTATTGTTCCTACAACAAGGGTCAAACTGAAAGGAGAAACCACATGGTTGTGGATAGATTACTCAGGATTCAACCAGTAACTTTAGAAGATGTCACAGTTCACCCTCATCACACCTCCCTGGCACACTTGATTTCTTAGGTCACAAAGCATGACTAGAAAACTCTCCTATAGAAGTCAATGGGACTGATTCAGTCCACAGGTTCCTAAGCTGCTATAAAGTATCTCTGACTGCTGTTAAAAGCAGTGCAGGCAAGAATGCTGTCCCCACAATCATACACTCACCGGCCACTTTATTAGGTACACCATGCTAGTAACGGGTTGGACCCCCTTTTGCCTTCAGAACTGCCTCAATTCTTTGTGGCTAGATTCCAAAAGGGTGTTGCAACGATGCTCAATTGGTACCAAGGGGCCCAAAGAGTCCCAAAAGAAATATTCCCCACACCATGACACCACCACCACCAGCCTGAACCGTTGATAAAAGGCGGTGGATCCATGCTTTCATGTTGTTGACGCCAAATTCTGACCCTACCATCCAAATGTCGCAGCAGAAATCGAGAACTCATCAGACCAGGCAACTTTTTTTCCAATCTTCTACTGTCCATTTCGATGAGCTTGGGCAAATTGGAGCCTCAGTTTCCTGTTCTTAGCTGAAAGGAGTGGCACCCGGTGTGGTCTTCTGCTGCTGTAGCCCTCTGCCTCAAAGTTCGCCGTACTGTGCGTTTTAGAGATGCTCTTCTGCATACCTTGGTTGTAAAGGGTGGCTATTTGAGTCACTGTTGCCGTAATATCAGCACGAACCAGTCTGCCCTTTCTCCTTTGACCTCTGGCATCAAAAAAGACATTTCCGCCACAGGGGCTGCCGCTCACTGGATGTTTTTTCTTTTTCGGACCATTCTCTGTAAACCCTAGAGATGGTTGTGCGTGAAAATCCCAGGAGATCAGCAGTTTCTGAAATACTCAGACCAGCCCTTCTGGCACCAACAACCATGCCACGTTCAAAAGGCACTCAAATCACCTTTCTTCCCCATACTGATGCTGGGTTTTAAACTGCAGGAGATTGTCTTGACCATGTCTACATGCCTAAATGCACTGAGTTGCCGCCATGTGATTGGCTGATTAGAAATTAAGTGTTAACGAGCAGTTGGACAGGTGTACCTAATAAAGTGGCCGGTGAGTGTATATAGACAACTGAATTGAGAAATCTACAATCAGAAAATAAAAACAGCTTAGAAGAAAAGAATATGGCTCAGGGTCTAATTTTAACAAGCAAAAAAAATAAATTGCCGACAGATTTCCTTTAAAGGCATATTCAAATCACAGTAAGTGCTACTGGAAGAGCCAATTACTCTAAAGTAAGCAATTTTCAAAATGCATGTTACTAAAAAATATACATGCTTTACCTAATACAGGCCTGTTTTGAACTTTCAACTTGCACTCTTGTCTCCTTGTTTAGCAACCACCACTGTGTGCTCTCAGTTGAGGCCAGTAATGCAGTGTTACTGTGATGTTGCCTGTGGTCGGAATAGCGGAGACATGTAGTTTCTCTCATGTGTACTCTCCTTTCCTGTCTCTGGCCAGGCCACAGGGACTTATTCTCATACAGTCTTTGATAACACTGAATTACTGGCCACCACTTTAAGCACACAGGGTGATCGGTTATCAAGGAGTCAAGAGAGCAGGTTGAAGGTACAAAAAGGGCCTATATTAGGTAAAGTGTACGTATTTTTCCATAATATACAATTAGAAAACTGCTTATTTTACGATAATTGGCCCTTTCAGAAGCACTTGCTGTGATGGAAATACTCATTTAACATCTTACAAAAGATTATTTGTAGCTACAGGAAATTTTTAGGGGGACATGTATGAAAACTGTCTCGATCTAATTCTCCTCTTGTTTCCCATAGCAACCAATCAGAGCGCCCCTTTAATTTCATTAAGTGCTCTGAAGAAATGAAAAGGGAACCTTGATTGATTGCTATGGGCAACAAGGAAAGTCTTAGAAATAGACAATTTTCATACATGTCGCCCTTAGTGGCAGTGACTGCTAAAGGAAATCTATAGATTATTAAAAACAAGTATTTACTAACTTTATGTCCCTGCACTGTGGGTGTTTACTCAATGTGCTCAATAGTTCACAGTACAACTGTTTGTATGTTATTAGTTTAGTATTTGTCTACAATTGTGACTTAAAGGGGTTTTATCGTTTGAAGCGTTCATGTTCTTCAGCTAATTCTATCAGATTGAATTTGAAATCCAGGGGCATGTCTCTCCTCTCAGCAGGCGTGTGTCTCCTCACTGAAGAGCTGTGACATCATCATTCTGTGTGAAGCAGGGGAAGGGGAAGGTTGTCTGGAGAGGAGACTGTATGACTGTGTTATATGGAGGGAACACAGGATATAAGACTGTGTTATATCAGGGGATCTATGAGTTAAACAGTCAGTAATTACCCAGATCATTCACCTTAGAGCTGGGAGTATAGAGCCAGCAGCCCTTTCAGATAGCTGGTTTCACTTTCGTTTTTAACAGCTCAGAGGGGAGTAAACACAGAGTGTGCAGGCAGCCAATCACAGCGCAGGGGGCGTGTCTGGGGTGTTTTCTGTCTCAACAGGCTGAATGAAATGTCAGTCAGCCAATCACAGTGCAAGGCCGTGTCCAGGGGCGGAATCCAACCGGGGGCATGTCCCAACAGGCTGAATGAAATGTCAGTCAGCAAATAAAAAGGGGGCGTGTCCCGACTAGCAGCTGCAAAAAATAGCTATTGATGCACAGTAGAGCTCATATCTGCTATACTAAGTGACTTAGGTAATGCAAACCAATTACAAAAGTGCTTATTTTTATTGTCCCCATAATCTGAGATATGATCTTTGTAGCGGGAAGACCCCTTTAAATAACAATCAGGCCACATTTTATTACCAGTCAATGCACAAATCCTGTTACCTCCAAGGGTTCACTTGCTATTCTTCACAGCCACACCTGTTATTGGTACTGATCCCGTAATAGCCTGCAGGATGTCATAATGATAACATCATCCTGAGTGACAGTTGTATAGTATAGTCCAGCAGAACCATGAACTGGGTGTAGTTGCTGCAATATGGTGCTAAAATGCAGCCATATTACATTGAGTGAAACCAGATGCAATTTTTTCTTTATTATTTTGTTCTGTTTAGGATCTACTCTGCTGGGGTGACAGTCTGCATTAAGATGAGGCACAGATGGACACCACCACCGTATCTACAAAAAACTGTGACTAAATACATACTTTGTTATGTTAGGTATGTCTAATGCTACTAGTTTAATGATTTTTTTGGTTTGTTTTTTGGGTACTATATACACTCAACTCAATGCTTCTCTTAAAGTGGTTGTCTTACCGTGCTGTTTCACAGAGCTTCTGGCAGCTTCAGACTTACACTTCCTTGTTAGGTTGTGGGTGGTTCTACAGCAGTGACTGGCATATCAGCTCCGTTATTCCTCGCTAACCCTGATACAGTGAGATGACTGCTGGAGATCTGTAAAGTGTAGTACACAAGGCTACAGTGCTATAAAGGGTTAAAACTTCTCAGTAAGTAAAATGAATGAGCCCTTTAGTTCAGGATTAGAATCACAGCAGGGAGTAAGTCATCACCAACCACTGCTCCTGACAGTAAGGGCTGAGAGAGAGAAGGGATAGGCAGCTTGTAACTAGGGAAACTTGTATACAAAAAGAGGTGATAAGATCTTCTCATAGCTCTGAAAAAAAGCAAAATCAAAAAAGCAAATATGGTCATAATATTTATTTATCTTTGCCTAAATGCTTAAACCTAATCAATAAAATGAGAATACCCCTTTAAGTGTCATTTTACTGCCTTATGGTTTCACCTATAAGAGCCTATGGAGGACAACAGCACTGAAAAATCAAGGGTAGTGCTTTCGTAAGTAACTGCACAAAGTTCTCACATGCAAAAGGGCGCTTTCTTCTTCCATTATGGATGGAAATGTCCTATATGATGACTAAAACAAGAGAGTCAGGATTTACTGACTGCTAGAAAACTTGCCTGGTAAAACTGCTTAACAAGGCGCGAGGTTGATTAAACTCGTTAGTGAAGCTACCAGCTCAGCACTTTCAGCACAGGATACCTTCTAATAGGCACTATATATGATCGTTCACACGTTTTCCAGAGGGAAATGGACTTGATGATAAGATTTCATGTCAGAACGTCTCCAACTGACAATTTTAGGATAATAATATCGGAAGGGCCGTAAAGGCTGCTTTGACTTTGTATTAACCACAGAAGTGCTGTATATATTAAATGCTGATCACGTTTTATCATTAACTTTGTCACCACGTTGGCAATGGTTTAACTGTAAAAATTTCTGAAGTTACAAATGTCTCAGCACTTGAATTGGAAATCATCATTAAAGGGGTTATCCAGATAATAAAAAGTAGGGTAGGTAAAAAAAGCTTTTAAAAAATGTTATACCTGCCTACAGGTGCCCTGCAGGTGCAGGTGCGCTCCATTGTAAGTGAATAAAGTGTGAGCCTCCCCTGTGTTTGGGGTCGAGAAGTCAAGTGAGTGGCTCACCAGGGAGCTGTAGGTAAGTATAACTTTTTACATTTTTTTACCTAACATTAGACAATATTACCCATTCAAATACAGCATTTACGGGGAAAAGCTGTGACTGAACTTCAACACCATCATATAATGTTGGTGCGTGGCACCTGAATTCAGGCTGTCAAGAGAGTAAGGCCCTGTTCACACGGCGGATTTGGCCGCGGTTATGGCCGCGGGTTCCGACGGGGTTCCCGCGGCCAAATCGCCCCTAGTTTATTAACATGGTTTCCTATGGGAAACCGCGTTAATATTCACACTTCGTGGGTTTAGCCGCGGCTTCGGGACCACGGCCAAACCCGCGCGTGTGGAGAACTCTCCTGTCTAAGATCATAGACCAGTAAAGCCTTTACACACTGCAGATTTTACAGTATTTTGCATTAGTACCTTCAAGCTACTTAAAGGGGTTGTCTCACTAAAAGGATTGCTTTTTATGTTAAAAATGTTGCAGAAACAAGTCACTTTGCAACATATATCCATTAACAGTGTCCTACCTATTCCTAGATATCCCCTCTTGTATGGGCTGCATCAGCTCCTCAGGTTGCTATAGTTACAGACCTGATTAATCTCTCCTGATAGGTTGCCAGCACTGATTGCTTTAGCTACAAACCTGGCTTCTACTGCAGCCTAGAAACCCGCGGCCAAAACCGCCGTGTTAACGGGGCCTAAGATCATAGACCAGTAAAGCCTTTACATACTGCAGATTTTACAGTATTTTGCATTAGTACCTTCAAGCTACTTAAAGTGGTTGTCTCACTACAAGGATTGCTTTTTATGTTAAAAATCTTGCAGAAACAAGTCACTTTGCAACATATATCCATTAACAATGTCCTACCTATTCCTAGATATCCCCTCTTGTAGGGTTGCATCAGCTCCTCAGCTTGCTATAGTTACAGACCTGATTAATCTCTCCTGATAGGCTGCCAGCTCTGGTCGCTATAGCTACAAACCTGGCTTTTACTGCAGCCTAGTAGAAGCCAGTAAACACAACCCTGAATTCAAAATTAAACCAAGAAAACAGGACTGAGGTGAGAGGAATCAATGTAGTGAGACAACCCCTTTAAGGAACACAATTACTATGAATGTTTAGGTAGCAGGTAAAGCAAACATGTCAAGACCTTAGGTTCCCAGCCAAACATTATCCAAGACTTTATACTGCCTCCCCCCGCTTGCGTTCTTCCTATAATTTTGGCACCATCTCCTCCCAGGTAAGTGAGTGACACATATACACCTGGCTACATCTACATAATGATTATTTAGATCAGGCCACTGTCTTACATTGCTCCATTGGTCAGTTTTGACACTCACATACCTATTGTAGAGCCATGTAGATGCACGTGGCTCAATTTGGACAATCTTATTGGGCACTCCATGGAGCAAGCTATGACGCAGTATTTTGACACGTTTCCATCATAACCAACAATAACTTTTTCAGCAATTTGTGCTTTGGTAGCTCTTTTGTGGAATTAACTGAGGCAAGTCTTTGCTTCTCACGCATCAATAAGCCTTAGGCACCCATGACACCACCACTAACCACTTTTAGTAAGTACTAACTTCTGAATAATTGGTACACCCAACAATACCTGCCATATTGTAGCAGGTTTAGCTGTTGCTGAAAAAAATGTTGCCATATATTCTTACTATCTAAACATCTTGAGAATGTTTATAGAGGTTCTGATTCAACCATACACCTAAATATTTAAGGCATATTAAGCTAAAGGCCAATGACAAACAGTAGAGAGGAACAACCGTGACGAGGAAAAAATTAACGCAGGTGCTGTCGCATACTGATGATGATTAATCAGAGAATCAGTATGTTTATAGAGGAAACAAGAAATTACTAAAACTATGCACAAGAAAATTAAAACAAAATATCTAAAATAGCTTGACTAAGACGAAAAAGAAACAAATCTGAAAGCAGAATCACTTAAACTTTTGTACCAGAACTATTGTATGGCTCTTCCTTCATCTTGCTACCAAAAAAGATGTTAACTATAGGTTTTATTGCGACTGAAACGGCAATTTTGAGGGCCTGATGCATTTATTCTTCACAGTAAGTGCTGCACTTTGCTTTTAGCTAGGGCCGGCTCAGTCTGATCCAAATTTTGCCAACGATGGAAGGAAACTCATGGGACCAATAACCACAGGAATCCGGAAGTCTATGCGTTCAATCTACGATACTCTTGTCTTCCAAGCTATGTAGTGTAGTGCAATAAATGGAAGATGCTCATAAACTGCAAGCAGACCTGGACACACGAGTGTCTGGGCATCCACTTGGCAAATGAGGTTCGATGTGGATAAATGTAAGGTTCTGCATCTGGGGAGAAATAATCTGCAGGCATCATATGTCCTAGGGGGAGAAAAACTGGGAGAATCACTTGTTGAGAAAGATCTGGGCGTTATTGTAGATCATAGACTACAGAACAGCATGCGGTGTCAATCAGCTGCCTCTAAGGCAAGTAAGGTATAGGTGTGCATTTAAAGAGGCATGGACTCGCAGGACAAGTACGTAATTCTACCACTGTATAAAGCATTGGTGCAACCTCACTTGGAATATGCTGTTCAGTTCTGGGCTCCAGTGTACAGAAAAGATGCAATGGAACCAGAGAGAGTGCAAAGACGAGCAACCAAACTTATAAGGGGAATGGAGCATCTTAGTTATGACCCTTCTCCAGAATCCTGGTCACTATAACTTGTTATATTACATCTAGAAATATATCCAGACCTTCTTCAGAATCCTAGTCACTATAACTTGTTATGTTATCACTCTCCAGAAATGCATCCAAGCCCTTCTTGAACTCTGTTAGTGAATTCACCATGACAATTTCCTCTGGCAGAGAGTTCCATAGTCTCACTGCTCTAACAGTAAAGAATCCCTTTCTATGTTTATGTAGAAACTTTCATGTAACATGTAATCATGTAATGGATTTTTCCTTCCCATGTGCATAACCTTGCATTTATCAGTGTTAAAACTCATCTGCCACTTCTCTGCCCAGGCCTCCAACCTATCCAGATCCCTTTGTGATAACATATTATCCTCTATTGTGTAGATTCCTTTACACAGCTTAGTATCATCTGCAAAGATCGATATTCTACTGTGCAATCCCTGTGTAAGATCATTTATGAAAATATTAAAGAGGATAGGGCCCAATACTGAGCCCTGTGGTACCCCACTAGTAACAGGGATCCAGTCTTAGTATGCACCGTTAATTACCACCCTTTGTTTTCTATCAGTGAGCCAGTTGCTTACCCACTTGCACACATTTTCCCCCAGTCCAAGCATTCTCATTTTACTTACCAACCTTTTATGTGGAACAGTATCAAATGCTTTAGAAAAAATCCAAATATATGACATCCAGTGCCTCACCCCGATCCAGTCTGGAACTAACCTCCTCATAGAAGCTGATGAGATTAGTCTGACAGGACCGATCCTTCATAAACCCATGCTGGAACGGCGTTATACATTTATTTTCAGTGAGGTACTCTAGGATAGCATCTCTTAGAAAACCCTCAAACATTTTACCTACAACAGAGGTTAAGCTTACCGGCCTATAGTTTCCTGGACCCCTTTTTGAATATTGGCATACCCCGTTATTATACAGTCCATAAATATTAAAAATAGGGGTCTATCTAACACATTACTTAACTCCCTTAGGACACGCGGGTGTATACCGTCAGGGCCTGGGGATTTGTCTATTTTAATCTTCCTAAGGCGGAGCTGCACTTCTTCCTGGGTTAGACAAGAAACATTTAAGTTGGAATTTACCTCCTCCCTTTGCTCATCAACAGGAAGCTCATCCTCCTCGGTAAATACAGTGGAGAAGAAATTGTTTAATAGGTTTGCTTTTTTCTCATCGCCCTCTATAGTCTCACTCTTTTTAAAGGGCCAACATTTTCTTTTTTAATCTTTTTACTATTTATATAGTTAAAAATATTTTGGGGTTAGTTTTACTTTCTATGGCAATACATCTTTCTGTCTCCAGCTTTGCTGCCTTTATCTTTATTTTACACACTTTATTTTCTTCCCTATATCTTCTTAGCGCCTCTTCACTGCCCTCCTGTTTTAGTAGCTGAAACACTTTCTTTTTGTTTTTTATTGCCTCCTTTACATCTTTGTTGATCCACATTGGGTTTATCCTGTTTCTAATTATTTTTTTACCATAAGGTATGTACCGCTGGTAAAAAAATTAATTTATATAAATGGTCCCTGCAAAAAGTATGAGGAGAAATTATTTAATGTAAAGCCCCCTCAAAAGACAAGGGTACATTCCCTTCGGCTGGAGAAAAAAGGACTCAATCTCCAGAGGAGAAGAACGTTTTTAACTGTGAGAACTGTAAATCTGTAGAATAGCCTGCCCAAGGAGCTGGTCACAGCAGGACCAGTTGCAAGTTTCAAGAAAGACTTATATAACTACCTGAAACTAAAGAATATTAATATGTATGTAGCCAAGTAAAATTCTGGATCCTGGTTGGTGGAGGCTCTGGGGTCAGAGATGGGGTCTTCCCTGGAGCAGATTGGTTCTCGCCTTGTGGGTTCCAGGGCATTAACCAGTGGTGAGGCTGGGCTTAAAGTCCTTGTCTCTCTCCCTTCACCCACACTTTCTCCACCCTTGGTTGAACTTGATGGACACGTGTCTTTTTTCAACCGTACTAACTATGTAACTATGTCTCTGTATAGAAAAAAGACTGGTAATTGATCAAACGATCTTCCGACCATCAATAGCAAAATTTTGCATCCGGCCAAACAGGCTCTACCCAATTCCAAAGTGCAACACCAATCATAGTAGACCCTATTAATACCTTTGTAACCAGTCATTTTAAAGGCTAAAAATCTCAGAGGTGGTGGATAGACTTCTTGAATACACAGGTATTATTAACATACTTGATAATGGTAAAAACAACAGGGTGCCATGCATAGCATTCATATACAGATTTTCTTTTTGTAACTTGTATAGTCATGTAGTGCTCAACCACAACACATTGCCCAATGCGAACTTAGCTGAATAGCACATTATACTTCATGCTTCTGCAGAGTCAGATACTTTCCAGCATTTTTCCAAGCATCCAAGCATTCCTTAGAGCAGATAATTCTTGCAAATGTCATCCTCATTAATTGCTTAAATAACTCATCAAAACTTTTACTGACATAAAACCAGTTGGCAAATATTCACATGCAATTAATCCCAGCCAACCGTGAAATTGCCCTCTGTTTTAAAGGGGTTTTCCATTTCATAAAGTGATAGCATATTGCTAAAACATGTCTTCACTTCATGATCATGGGGGTCAGTCCTCCACCGACCATAAGAATGATGGGATTTTTAACTTGAATGGCGTTGCATTACAGTTCCCTGCACAACCGGGTGGCCAGGGGCTACACCAGGACTGCATCTCCTTAATTTTCAGAGAGAGAGAGGTCTGACCCCACTTATCATGAAGTGATAACGATATCCTAGTAATGTAGTTTAATGTAAAGCAAGGGTGCTCAACATTTTCTGGTCTATTTCTATGGTCCACATTGTCATATTGTACCTCTCCTAGGGGCCGCAGTAAATCTTAGAAGGGTAGTACCTATCTGAAATCTTTATGGCATTTAATGAAAATACCCAAAATGGCTGAGAGGTCTTCGCTCTACGTCAGAGTACCCCCAAAAAAGGATGGAAGGCGTCTATTTTTATTGCAGTTTTTGGGGGCTGTAAAAGTGGCTGTTTCACAACTGCAACTATGGAAACCAACACAGATACAGTTGAAACCAGAAGTTTACATACACTACATAAAAAGACACATCTGCATGTTTTTCTCACTATCTGACATGAAATCAAAATAAACCTTGCCTGTTTTAGGTCAGTTAGGAACCAAAATTATTTATATTTGCCAAATGCTAAAATAATGAGACAGAATTTTTTAATACATTATTATTACTTTCTGCAAAGTCAAAAGTTTACATATACTAGCATTACTATGCCTTTAAACAATTTGGAACAGCCCATACGATGATGTTATATCTTTGGAAGCTTCTGATAGGTTTATTGGCAACATCTGAGTTAATTAGAGACACACCTCTGGATGTTTTTTTTAATGCACACCAGAAACACACTGCTTCTGTGTGTAACATCATGGGAAATTCTAATTTCCAGATACCTGAAAGTGCCTTGTTCATCTTTACAAACAATTATACGCAAGTACAAACAAGATGGGCATGTCTAGCCATCATACTGCTCAGGAAGGAGACAGGTTCTGTGTCTCAGAGATGAACGTGCATTGATCCGGTATGTGCATATCTACCCAAGAACAAAAGCAAATACCTTGTGAAGATGCTGGTGGAAGCTGGTAAGACTGTGTCATTATCCACAGTGAAATTAGTACTGTATCAACATGGGCTGGAAGGCCACTCTGCCAGGAGAAAGCCATTACTCCAAAAGAAACATATAAAAGCCAGATTAATGTTTGCTAATGCACACAGGAACAAAGACCTACATTTTTAGAGACATGTCCTGTGATTTGACGAAACTATAATTGAACTGTTTGGCCACAGTGACCATCGTTACATTTGTATGAAAAAGGAAGAACCTTTGAAGCCTAAGAACACCATCCCAACTGTGAAACATGGGAGTGGCAGGATCATGTTGTGAGGTTGTTTTGCTGCAGGAGGAACTGGTGCACTTCACAAAATAGATGGTATCATGAGGAACGAAGATTATGTGGCAATACTGAAGCAACATCTGAAGACATCAGCCAGAACGTTAAAGCTTGGAAAGAAAAGGGTCTTCCAAATGGACAATGACCTGAAGCATATTGCCAAACTGGTTACAAAGTGGCTTAAGGATAACCAAGTCAGTGTTTTGGAGCGGCCATCACAAAGCCATGATCTCAGTCACATTGAAAATGTATGGGCAAAGCTGAAAAGGCCGGTGTGAGCAAGGCGACCTACATGGTTCAGTTACACCAGCTCTTTCAGGAAGAATGGGCCAAAATTCCTACCAACTGTTGTCAGAAGCTTGTGGAAGAATATCCAAAACGTTTGACAAAAGTCATACAGTTTAAGGGCAGTGCTATCGAATACTAATGAAATGTATGGAAACTTTTGACTTTGCAGAAAGTAATAAAAATACCTTTAAAAATTCTCTCTCATTATTCTGGCATTTGGCAAATATAAATAATTTTGGTTCCTAAATTACCTAAAACGGGGAAGGTTTATTCTGATTTCATGTGAGATAGTGAGAAAAACATGAATATGTGTCTTTTTATTTAGTGTATGTAATCTTCTAGTTTCAACTGTATATAGGTTCACTCCAGTAGGTAGGTATATAAGGCTCATTCAGTAGGTAGGTACATAGGCCCATCAATAGCTAGATAAGTATATAGGGTCCCCCAGTAAGTAGGTATAAAAGGCCCTCCCAAGTAAGTACAGTAGGTATAAAGGTACCCCTAATAAATAGGTATATAGGGATCCCTGCTGGATAGGTTGGAATATAGGGTTCCCCTAGTACATAGTTAGGTAAATAGGCCCCCACAATAGGTAGGTAGTTACACAGGCCCCCAAGTAGGTAGGTAGGTACATAGGCCCCCAGGGACACCAGAGGGTAGGTTTGTAGGGTACCCTCTAGTAGATAGCTATAGAGGGCCCGCGGTAGGTATATTGGTATATATTGTCCCCCAGTAGTTAGGTATATAGGGCATCACCCCAGTAGGTAAATAGGTTCATATTGTCCCACAGTAGTGAGATAGGTATCTACCCCAATAGATAGGATGGTATCCATAGCCCTCTATTAAAAATAAAATACTTGCTTCTCTTCATTGCCCTGCTGAACACCTCTGGAGTCCACTGGGGGTGGCGTGTCATCATCACTTCCGGTGTCTACTAGGCCATAAGCCTAGCCATAAGCTTATGGCCTAGTACAGACAGCGGATCAGGCAGCGCAACAACACTATCACTTGGTGCCGCCTGCGCCACGGTATCTAGTGAGCTTAACGTCCAGGATCAGAGGATTCCAGCTGATCTGCTTGAACCACTGCCTGCATCTGTGGGGTGAGGGGTGATCTGTAGGTGCCCCTGACTCAGAGGACCAGTCGTAAGTTCCACCACTCCAACCCCTGTAGCTACACCACTAGGTGGCAGGTGGACGCAGCACATCGCTCCTTACCCTGTGCACACACATACAGGTGAAAACATGCACCGGGACTCGGGCGCACCAGAAGGACTCACCAGGCCCCGGCGACCCACTGGGGATTGCCAGTTCAGGCTTGATTTGAAGTGCAATGCTACCCACAGACATTGTACCATAAGCAACATTGGGTGTCAATAGTAGCACACAGAATTACATAGAGCTCCAGGAACTCTGTGTACAACCTACTGCACATGGTTCTATCGCACCTTTTTTTTTTTAAGTTTAGTCACTATAATGAGCTGTTAAAATTAAACAGTGTTACGACTGTGTTTAAACTACCCTAATGTAATCTGTGATTCAGTTCAGTGCTGGATGAATTAGGCTATTGCTGCTACTTGCACATCACACTGTGGCCACATTCATGTTTATTATCTATGGCAGACTGTAATACAGACAGGTAACTGCAGTCTTTGAAACATACAGTGTGCCGTGGCCAGAGTTATCATGTAGCCCTAACCCTAACCATGTAGCCCTAATCTCCAGAGGTATTTGGCAAGGGAATGAAAAGAAGCAAGTATTTTCTTTTTAATAGGGGGCTCTGGATACCATCCTATCTACTGGAGTGACGCCCTATATACCTAACTACTGGGGGACAGTATATACCGATCTACCTACCGAGGGCCCTATATAACTACCTACCAGAGGGCACCCTACAAACCTACCTTCTGGTGTCCTGGGGCCCTATGTACCTACCTACCTACTTGGGGGCCTATGTACCTACCTACCTACTTGGGGGCCAATGTAACTACCTATCTACTGTGGGGGCCTATTTACCTAATTATTTAGCCCTACCCTAAAGCCCTGTCCACACTTGGACACATCTTCAGAAAGCATTGTTTGGAAACTGATTGCGAACATGATTGTTGTCTTTCATGTTTGTTCTCCTTCAGTCTTGGCGCTGATCCGTTCACCCCCACTGAAGATGGGAATGGTCTTTATTCACATGAAGCCAATTTAAAGCCACAGAAGTCAAGTACACGTGAGGTTGGGGACTGTGATTGGCTGCATCTGTCACATGAACAGTTCACTGCTACTTCTGAGATGTATGGACCGACAGCCTGGACTGAATGGGAGCGTCTGGGGAGTAAGTATGAGTCTCACCTTCTATTTCTAATCATGCCCTGACGGACCAATGAACATTGTAAGATCCCGGAACAAACCTTTAATGCATTTGTTAGCCAAAAAATTGCAGTCAGATATTGCATGAAAGCTTCTACTTAAATTCTAAATGCAATACAAACAATGTGATTTTCTGTGTGCCATTTTTCTGGTGTTTTGCATATCCAGTTCTGTCGTTTTTTTCAAAATGCACCTTGCTCTAGTTACATCAGCTCTAGTTACAGATCAAAATGGAAAAACAATGGTCCCGCTGCTGCCCCCAAAGGCTTCCTGGAGGTGCATTCAATCAATTGGTGGGTACATGAATAATTTCAGGAGGTATAGTGGGGGTCATAATTTTAGAGGTCGTGATATGTTGCATGACTGGAACTAGCCATGAGCAGCGAGGTCCTGAAATTCACAATTGCAGTTCTGTATTAACATGCCAGAAAAAATGACTGTTGAAAATATATGAAGACAAATAAAAAGCCATCAAACAGGTTGGTAAAAAGAAACACAATAAATATTACTTAAAGGGGTTGTCTCACTACATTGATTCATCTTACCTCAGTCCTGTTTTCTTGGTTTCATTTTGAATTCAGGGGCATGTTTACTGTTTTCCACTAGGCTGCAGTAGAAGCCGGGTCTGTAGCTATAGTGACCAGTGCTGGCAGCCTAGCAGGAGAGATCAAACAGGTCTGTAGCTACAGAGACTTGAGGAGCTGATGCAGCCTATACAAGAGGTGATATCTCCAAATAAGTAGGACATTGTTAATGGACACATATTGCAAAGTGACTTGTTTTTGCAAGATCTTTAACATAAAAAGCAATCCTTGTAGTGAGACAACCCCTTTAAAACTCATTGTGGTTTGTACAAGGGAAGAAATGTTCTAACTGAGTATTCACATTTCATTGATTTGCTTTAAACATGTAAGCAAAGGTAAATAAAGGTTATTACCAAAAACATTGCTGTTCTGATTTTGCTTCTCTTCAGCGTTAAAGCAGTTCCTATCTCCTGCTTGTGTATACAAGCTTCCCTGGGTTACCAGCCACCTCCACTGCTTAAGCAGCCCTGGCTGGATGAGGACGTCACTCCCTGTAGGTTTGTTCTTTAGTAGGATGGAGCTTGTTTATGTTTCTTACTGACAAACTTTGACCCTTTAGAGCTCTGTAGCCTTGTGTCCTGCTGTTTAGAAACCTCCATCACTAAGTTTCCTCTTAAAGGATCAGCTGATATGCCACTCACTGATGTAGAACCTCCAACAGACTAAAAAGGAAGTGGGGGTTCTGAAACTGACTGTGGCTCTGTGTAACGCTTAGAAAGAATACCCTTTTAAATGAATTTGGACACAAGAAAAGACTCCTAAAACTCACAGAGGCATTTCAGTCTTATAATATCCATTAGGACATTACAGACTTAAAATACAAAAACAGCAATCAGAATCATGGATCATTTTTCTCAGAAGCAATAAGATTGCGACAGATATCCTCTCTGTCTCATAACCCCAGACAACTATTCAACACCTTTAACTCTCTCCTCTGCCCACCAGCACCTCCTCCACCCTCTCTCCTTTCAGCAGATGACTTTGCCATTCACTTCCTACACAAGATCAACCTTATCAGAGAAAGCTTCAGCCCCCAGTCCCCAGCGCCTTCCTCTATATCTGCACAATGCTCTTCCCCCTTAACTTGTTTTCCCACTCTTACACATGATAATCTTTCCTCTCTACTGTCCAAATCCAACCTCACCACCTGTAATCTTGACCCACTGCCATCACACTTTATCCCAGACCTTAGTGCTGCTTTCATCCCAACCCTCACCCATCTTTTCAATTTATCGCTCACCTCGGGCATCTTCCCTTCCTCCTTTAAACATGCTACTGTCACTCCCATCCTTAAAAAACCATCCCTTGATCCCTCCTCTCTGTCCAACTATCGCCCCATCTCACTGCTCCCTTTTGCCTCCAAACTCCTCGAGCAGCCAGTCTACCTTCAACTGTCCTCCCACCTCTCCTCCAACTCTCTTCTTGACCACTACAATCTGGTTTTCGACCCCACCACTCTACCAAAACCATCTTAAACCAAGGTCACCAATGACCTAGCAACTGCAAAGCCTCACGCCAGTACTCTGTCCTTCTCCTTCTAGACTTGTCTCTCCTTGACTGTCGACCACTCCCTCCTGCTACACATCCTCTCCTCCCTCGGCATCACAGACTTGGCTCTTTCCTGGATCTCCTTGTACCTTTCTGATCGGACATTCAGCGTCTCTCATTCTCGCTCCACCTCCTCCCCCCGGCCTCTCTCTGTTCGTGTCCCCCCAGGGTCAGTCCTGGTCCTTTACTCTTTTCTATCTACACCCTTGGTCTGGGTCAACTCATAGCTTCACATGGCTTTCATTATCACCTGTATGGCTCGATGATACCCAGCTTATACTCCGGCCCAGATGTCACCTCTCTTCGCTCCCGGATCCCTGACTGTCTATCGTCCATTTCCTCCTTTTTCTCCTCCAGTCTTCTAAAACTAAATGTGGAGAAAACAGAATTCATTATCTTTCCACCGTCCCCCTCCATCCCTCCACCTGATCTCTCTATCACTGTCAATGGCTGTACACTCTCACCTGTTCCGCAAGTCCGCTGCCTTGGGGTACTCCTCGACTCCGCTCTGTCCTTCAAACCACACATCCAAACCCTCACCTCTGCCTGCCGCCTTTCCCCCTGAAAAAATCTCTCGCATCCGTTTTTGTTCCCTCAACTTCGACACCACAAAAATGCTCATCCATGCCCTTGTCATCTCCCGCCTTGACTACTGCAACATCCTTCTCTGTGGCCTCCCATCCAGCACCCTCGCTCCCCTCCAATACATCCTGAACTCTGCTGTCCGTCTTATCCACCTCTCTCCTCGCTACTCCCTGCCTCTCCCCTCTGTCAATCCCTTCATTGGCTACCAGCTCAGGGAATTCATTTCAAGTTGCTAACCATGACCTACAAGGCTCTCCATAACCTCTCCCCTCCATACATCTCTGCCCTAATCTCCAGATATCTCCCTCACGCAATCTCCGCTCCTCACAGGACCTTCTTCTCTGTTCTCCTCTTATCAGCTCCTCACACAACCGTCTCCCAAGACTTCTCTCGCGCTTCCCCCACACTCTGGAATGCACTGCCCCAACAATCAGACTCTCTGCCACTCTCACCAGCTTCAAAAGCAACCTGAAAACCCATTTCTTCAGGATTGCCTATAACCTACAATAACCCTGCTGCCACTATACTACCCCACAAACATGTCTGCCCCTCTCCTCCTGTCTCTTCCCTCCTCCTTGTAGATTGTAAGCCTTCGCGGGCAGGGTTCTCTCTCCCTCTGTACCAGTTATACGTCATTCATTGTCATTATTGTACTCACTTGACATATCATGTATGTGACCCCCCTCAAATGTACAGCGCCATGGAATCAATGGCGCTTTAAAATAAATGTTAATAATAATAGTAATAATAATTGACAAGAAACTGAGGGCACTCTGCATCCATTTCAGTACGGGGCACTAAGGTTTGTGTAGCCATGTCCTTCACTGTGAACCTCTTTAGCTGCTCTGACCGGTTCTGGCATCCTATAAATATGTTTCTAAAACACGTATTTCCATATGTTGCTTATAAGCAGTTTGCAATTTGTTCAAAAATGTAGAAAACATTTTGGAAAGATTTTTTAGAAACATATTTTAACATATGGATGGGGATTTAGGGCTAACTGGCATTGAATCAAAAGCTGTAGATCTTACATGTGGAATTGTGCAGGTAATAGCTGTGACATATTACAGTAGCAAGTGGATAAGAATTTACAAAACATTTTCTGCACACAAAATTGAGCATCCTGTGGAATTCTAAACCTGCAGCACGCCAATATGTGACATATCTGGATTTTGCTATGTGCTATAGAGTTGCAAAAAAATTCATGGCAGAGAATTTTAAATGTGTGTTTATACCATTAGTCTTGCAGAAATGTTTGCTATGAAAATTAGTTCCATGTCTGCATGAGGCTGTTTCTGCAACATGTTCGTGGATTTTTGAAAACTGTATTTCAAGGGATGGATATGGAAATTGATGCAGCAAATCTGCCACAGGTGGATATAACACTAAAGAGGATTAAACCTTAGCTGGAGGTTCTGTTTGGAGTCTCCGGGGAAGATTCCGTACAAAATTATGGAAAAAATGGCACAGCATCCAGCACACTTTTTTTCCACTAAAATAACAGCCACCACTATGGAAATCTAATGGATCCCATTGTATGCCATTAGTATCTGTCATTTAACACCATCTCTGCAACCTCTCACACTTGTGTGAACCTGGTCTAAAAAGTCACACGTGTCAACTTATAACAATAGACAAAAGACTGGAAAAGTGAAAATCCATCATTATTTTTGTACTTTTTGTGTGGATGAATTAGAAATAGACTAAAAAATACGCACAAAGGGCGACATGTATGAATGGGGCTGTGCCAGAAGTATGGCGTGTCTTCAGCCCAAGATCTAGCGCAGCCCCGTTCGCTATATTTTTAAATCTCCCGCACGCCAATATCAGGCGCATTACAGGGCGCCCACGGCACTTTGTAATACACCTGATTTCAGGGGGCATGCGGGAGGCGGGGTGCACTAGAATCATATGAAACTACATATTTATAGCTTCAGTACGGCAATTCCAGGAGCATTACTGCTGGAACAGGTAGAGCACTTTCAAAGTGATTTACCTGAGCCAGAAGTGTCGTCTTAGCGCTAGAATGCGCCTGATTTATGACCTGCTGTAGACCGGGTTCATAAATTCAGGCGCATTCTATACTGTTATAATGCGCTTAAAAATTGACCTCTAAGCGCCATAAATTATTCTTGTCGCCCAAAATTCACAAAAGTTGTAGGTCAGTCGAAATTAAAGGGGTTTTGCAAAAGAGTGAGTTCCTTACCTAACAGGCTGATACTCCCCTCTTGAGGCTTGAAAAAAGGGGCATTGTGATTCTGTGTTTAAAAAAACAAGTACCTCCTCTGTGATGTCATAGCTCCAGATACCATGCACGTTCTTGATACTCAGTCTCTGTAGTTGAGCAAACATTGTTTTGCTAATCCACAGAGAAGAACTGTATTGTGCACAAGCTATACGCGTTTTATTTCTCCCTCTTATTTGCTAAGCAGAGAAGATAAGCTCAGCAGGCAGCTTTCTTTCATTCCTTCATGAACGGCTGAAGGGGGAGAGTGAGGAGTGCTGAGCAGAGAGCCAGGGAGCGTCTGCATGTTTACTCAGATAATTACATTACAATCAGTGGATTCTCTATACAAAAAACACAGGATCTTTCTCCCCAGTCCCTTCAAAGCTTGTTCATGTTCCCTGCCATCAGATAAGAAGTGCAAACAACACAGATCAGCTCCTGTCAGCTCCTGGTCATGTCTAATGTAAACTGTCAGGAAACCAAGGGTATGTAAGGTAGGCTGTAGCTCTCAGAGGCTTCACTTTTTTTAATGACATATAATTAGAAAAGTGATTAAATACCCATTTTGGAGGATCCCACGTCAACATTAGATCGTGGCAAAACCCCTTTCAGTCTATTGTGCTAATAAAACATTTAATAAGTAACTAAATGTGCATTTGTAGTATCTTAAAATCATGTATAGGCAATTACTATGCAAACTTGGAACTACATTAAAAGATTGGGACATGAGACAGGAAAAAAGACTTGCAATTGAAGCCAGTAACTAATGTGCCTTTCTTTTGACTAAAGTGTCCTACCAGATGATTTCTCATGAGCTGCAACTATAATGTGACAATGTCTTTGTGTAGCCCAAACTTGGAATCTTTCTTTGCTGTTTTTTATGTAAATAGATCTAAATGTTTGCTGATTTCCTAAAATATTTTTATTGCTGCTTATTTTTTCTCATGGGGGGTTCCAAGTCCCCTGCATAGATAAGTGTAACTATAGCCACAGCAACCATAACAGCTGCTATGAGAGCCAAAGGTAGAGGGGACCCACACAGGTGCAAGAACTTTTTTTTGTAGGGAATAACAAGTTAGTGGTGCTCTGTGATCTAGCACTACAATGTACATATTCCAAAATATAGTGTTATTATTTATAGCTTTAAATATTGCTACTTATGTTTCCATTTCATTTTACCGTCATTAGGAGGTGGGGTCCATCTTATTTTTTGTGGGGCCCTTTAAACGCTATTTATGGCACTGCTCGCATAGATAAACGTACATTGAAAACAGTACCTGCCTACCTCCAACTCTCAAAGATGTTTGGTTGTTAACTACATACTAATAACATGGAATTTAATGAAATTTGTAGCATGAATCTCCAGAGCCCTAAAGCAAAATCATTTTTAATCATAGGGTCTATTATTGTGGAACAAGGGCCTTTGGGCCCCCTCATACAACAGGGCCGAGGTGCAAATGTTTAACCCCGAAAGCTCCAACCCTAAACTCAGCATTAGACCTCCTAAGCTCTTCTGGATGATGGCTGAAGTAAGCTGGTATGTTATGTTTCAAATCTATATCTATGCAGAGAACTTGGAGCTTTGTATCAGAAAAATGGGTCCCTGACTGTTATAATGATATATTAATGGGGTGTTCCCACCACAGAGCTTGATAGCAAATTGCTAGGATATGCCGTCAAGGTCGATAGGTGCATATCTTACCTCTAGGACTCGCACATACAGTATCTCACAAAAGTGAGTGCACCTCTCACATTTTTGTATATATTCTATCTTTTCATTAAAATACTGAAGATATGACACTTTAAACTAATGTAAAGCATGTATAACAGTGTAAATTTGGTGTGTCCTCAAAATAATTCAACACATAGCCATCAATGTCTAAACCTCTGGCAAATCAAAACAAAAGTGAGTACACCCCTTAGTGAAAATGGACAAATTGTGTCCCATTTAGCACCTTCCCTCCATGGTGTCATGTTATTCATAAGTGTACCAAGGTCTCAGGTGTGAAAGGGGAGCAGGTGTGTTAAATTTGGTGTTATTGCTCTCACCCTCACCCATACTGGTCACTGGAAGTTCAACATGGCAACTTATGGCAAAGAACTGTCTGCGAATCTATAAAAATCTATAAAAAAAGATTGCCAACACCCTGAAACTGAGCTGCGGCATGGTCAAGACCGTACAGTATTTTAACATTTTAACAAGACAAGCTCCACAAAGAAGCCGAGTTTCCGCTGTCATATCTAGAGATTGTCTTTTCAAAATAGACGTGCTGCAAGCTGTGCTGCAGAGGTTAAAGCTGTGGGGGGTCAGTCTGTCAGTGCTCAAACCATACGCCGCACACTGCATCAAATTGGTCTGCATGGCTGTCATTCCAGAAGGAAGTCTCTTTTAAAAATAATCCACAGGAAATTCTACAAACAATTTGCTGAAGACAAGCAGAATAAGGACATGGATTACTGGAACCAGGTCCAAGATAAACCTACTTGGTTCAGATGGTGTCAAGTGTGTGTGGCGGCAACCAAGTGAGGAGTACAAAGACAAGTGTCAAGCATGGTGGTAGGAGTGTCATGGTTTGGGGCTGCATAAGTGTTGCCAACTGTGGGCAGCTACAGTTCATTGAGGGAACCATGAATGTCAACATGTACTCTGGCATACTGAAGCAGAGCATGATTCCCTCCCTTCTGGGCCTCAGGTCAGTTTTCCAACATAACAGTGACCCCGAACACACGTCCAAGATGACCACTGCCTTGCTAAAGAAAATGAGGGTAAAGGTGCTGGACTGGCCAAGCACGTCTCCAGATCTAAACCTTATTGAGCATCTGTGGGACAGATGTGAGATGTGTAAAGGTGTTAAATAACTTTATTTAGGAAGGTAGTGTAGTGTAGAATAGTGTAAGTCTTAGGTATAGTAATAACAGGAAAGTTGTGTGCAGTAAGCCAGAAGTTAATTCTGTCCCCAGTTAGTCTGCCTAGCAACAGCGGTGTAATACCCCCAGCCAATAGGGAGCTGAATCTCTGTGAAGAGGAGAAGGGGGGTTAGCTGTCAGCAGGGGGGATTTAGATTTATAGGGAGACCTGTAGGAGTTCAGGGTCTGTTCTGCCTGAGTCTGCTGGAGTCTGTAGCAAACAGAGAGAGCAGTTGTCTCATTGTCCTGGCTAGGACATGAGGGGCGGCAGATTTCTACGGAAAGGAAAGAGGCCCGCTTGAGAGAGAGAACACTACTTGTATATAGTTGATGAGAAGTTCACAGCAAAAGAAGCCGGTAGTCCTGGTAGCAGAGCTTCGCCCCCAGCGGTGACATAGGTGAGCCAGGTGAAGAGGGACCCTTGTTGCGGCATTGAGGAGTAGCCCCTGTGCTGTGTGGTAAGCCACTGAAGACAGACAGGTTAGCACTGAGGAAGAGCTGGGAGAGAGCTCCCTCTGGAACTGCGATGTGAGTGCTACTGGTCTGCCCTAGACATTGGGTGAAGGCTGGATGTGGATGAGAGTGCTGTTGTGGGAGGAAGCTGAGACAAGAAGTAAAGCTACAGTTCTGCCGGTGAAACGTTGTCACGTGTTCATTTATACGCCGGTACACAGAGTCCCACATCGTCTCTCCCCGCAATTCCAAAAGAACCTGAAAGGAGTGGCCCCCACTACCCTTACACTTGGCGTAGTCGTGGCAGGATTTCGGTGACCGAGAGGACGAAGACACACAGACATGTGTGGTGGGAGAGGGAGTCTCCCCACCCGCAGGCGTGCTGCCGAAGTCTAGGATCCGTGGGACTGGAGTTTGTACGGGACGGCGTTGTACAGTGTACAGAGACTGTGTAAAGTGTATAAAGACTGTTCGTGGATTTCCAGGCCGAGCAGAGGGACTGCAGGACAGCGATGCCGCAGTGAGTAACCTGCAAGAATGTGCCTGAAGACACCAGTACGGGATGGCCGGCTAGTGAGAGGGCCAGTGCTGGGTGTAGCAACATGGCGGACTGGCATGGCGAGGAAGAAGAGGGGCGTGACTAGCAGAAAGGGCGCCAAGAGTTTCCCGCCGAAGAGCAGCCAGTGGGGGGCACAGGGCCAAGCGCGCGAAGAGAGGGGTTAGTCCGCACCTGGGAGGGGCTTTAAAGTTGCGAAAAAGCACCGGAAGAGAGGGAGGTGCTTGTGAGAGACTGTGACTTCGGAGTGAAGTTGTGGATGCTAAAAGACTGTGAGTCAAAAAGGATCATGGCTGACCAGCAACCTGAGAGGCCTGAGCAAGAGGCCGAACAGGCTCGCCCCGAACAACACCCGGAGGCTGAGGGAGCCGAGAGCGGAGCTGCAGCCGGTGCCGCCGCCACAGAACCTGAACCACGGAGAACGCGCCCGTACCAGATGACCTGGGAGCGCATCAAGAAGGAAATGGTAGGACCAGGCCTACCAGTTCATGAAACTGTGTGGTGTGGCTGGGTGGTGGGTGGCCGAGAAATAAGGACACGAGAGGTCAGGAATGTGACCGGCGTGCAGATTGGGTCATCTGCAGGATAGGACCGGGACGTTGTTTTTTGTCAATAGAAGGCCGTGAAGCGGTTCTTTGAGCCCCGAACGTACTGCACAGCTTATACCGCGGGAGAGAGAAAGGGGGAGCCCCTTTTTTCCCCCCGCAACAAAGTGCGGGTCTCAGGGCCTTGGGCTGCCGGGTGGTAAACTCTTCCCCCGAACCTTATGCTGCCGACCGGAGAACTGGGACGAGGAAGAGCAGGCAGGAGGATGTCCCGGTGGGAAGCTCCCGAGTGCGGAGGAGCCGCTGATTGCCAGCGCCAGGACAAGGGACGCGCGGTTTAGAGGGACCATCCGGGAGCGGTCTCCAGGGCCGGAGCCCACCATCACTGTCACCGCTCCTGTGGTGACAGCCCCATTGGTGACGATCGTGGCCGGGTCGGCAGGAGTGTCCCCTTCCACACAGGACAGTGAGGTACCCCGAGTCGGGCGCAAACATGCCTTTATCCGTGAGGCCCATGAGCTGCTAAGGAGAGTCCTAGAGAGCTCAGTGGGTCGCGGGGGGCCTAGAGCAGCCAGAGTTGGTGCGGCAGTTGGGAGAACGCAGGAGCGTAAAATGCCGTAAGCAGCTTGGGTGCCCGGTGCTGCTGCGCACTTCCCCGGGGGAGGGGGGGTTATACACCTTTGTTTAATGGGCCAAGAACTGGTGCCTTTCCTTACTAAAGCGCTGAAACCTTGCCCTGGTTTGTTCCTCACTAAAAGGTGTGTTTACTGATTGTTTATGGGGTTCAAGGATTGGGTGATGACCTTCAAGGGACGCTGAAACTTACCCCAATTGAGAGTATTGCTGCCATTATTTTTTTGTTTTACACATGTTATAAAATGTTTTCTTGCACTGCGTTATAAGGGTGTTGTACGTTTAGCAGTGTTGAAGTTGTCAATACAAGGACGATATTTAGTTTAAAGTAACGGGAGAGGATGCATGAGATGTGTTAAAGGTGTTAAATAACTTTATTTAGGAAGGTAGTGTAGGTAGTGTAGTATAGGTGGTAAGTCTGTAGGTCATATAGTAAATAACAGGGAAGTTGTGTGCAGTAAGCCAGAAGTTAATTCTGTCCAGTTAGTCTGCCTGCAACAGCGGTGTAATTACCCCCAGCCAATAGGGAGCTGAATCTCTGTGAAGAGGAGAAGGGGGGTTAGCTGTTCAGACAGGGGGGATTTAGATTTATAGCGGAGACCTTGTAGGAGTTCAGGGTTGTGTCTGCCTGAGTCTGCTGGAGTCTGTGAGCAAACAGAGAGGAGCAGTTGTCTTCATTGTCCTGGGTTAGGACATGAGGGGCGGCCAGATTTCTACGAAAGGAAGAGGCCGCTTGAGAGAGAGAACACTACTTGTATATAGTTGAGGAAAAGTTCACAGCAAAATGAAAGCCGGTAGTCTGGTAGCAGAGCTTCGACCCACTGCGGTTGACATAGGTGAGCCAGGTGAAGAGGGACCTTGTTGCGGATTGAGGAGTAGCCCTGTGCTGTGTGGTAAGCACTGATAGCAGGACAGGTTAGCAGGTGAGGAGAGCTGGAGAGAGAGTCCCTCTGGAAACTGCGATGTGTGACGTGCTACTGCTCTGCCCTAGACATTGGAGTGAAGGCTGGATGTGGATGAGAGTGCTGTTGTGGGAGGGAAGCTGAGACATGAAGTAAAAGCTACAGTTCTGCCGGTGAAAACGTTGTCACGTGTTCATTTATACGCCGGTACACAGAGTCCACTGTCTCTCCCACGCTAGCTCCATAAAGTACCTGAAAGGAGTGGCCCCCACTACCCTTACACATCCTCAAATGGAAGATGGAGGAGCTCAAGATCTCTAACATTCACCATCTCCATGATGTCGTCATGGAGTAGTGGAAGCGGATTCCAGTGGCAATTTGTCCATTTCAACTTAGGGTTGTACTCACTTTTGTTGCCAGCAGTTTAAACATTGATGGCTGTGTGTTAAGTTAGCTTGAGGGCACACCTAATATACACTGTTATACAAGCTGCACACTGACTACTTTACATTGTATCAAAGAGTCCTATCTTCAGTGTTGTCCCATGAAAAGATATAATACAATATTTACAAAAATGTGATGGGGGGTGAATCTCGGCGGAATGGGCTCCTGAAAATTTTGTCTCAGAATGCAGCTGAAACTTTCAGGCGCTGTTCCTGATAGATGTGGTCACCAGAGGTAGGACCTGCACCTATCAGACGTTGATGGCATATTCTAGCAATATGCCATTAAAATCTATAGTGGAAATACCCCTTTAAGAAAAGAATCACAGAGACAAATCTTTGATACGCTATCTATCTAGTACGCTGTATTCTAATAACAAAAAACAAATATTTCCACAGGATAACTAAGCGTGTAGTCTTGTATGAAAGAGTAAAAAGTGGAGCGCTTCATATGGTTTCATCTCTTTATGTTTCTGAATTGTTCACTGAAAGCATAATCAAAATATTTTCTTTTGGGAAAGAAATCCATTCCTATCACACTGAACCTAGACCTCTATAGGAAGCAGATGTTTATCACTGTGTCAATAAATGTTAGATGGACACCTATGGTTTGTTACTTCTTGACATGAAACTAGCATAATGATCATTATTATTATCATTAATAGTAACCTGACATAAAAGAGGGCACCATAAAGACTCAACATATCTCTTGTCTATTAAGGGCAATGTCAGCAGAAGTATTACCTGCCTAGGGGCATATGTCAGATAATAACATTAGTTATTATTATTGTTTTTATTTTGCGTAATAAAAGTGGTTTATTAAAATTGATAAAAAAAACTTATTAGGAGAGAATTTGAAATTTTGACTGCCGAGGAGCTTCCACTAGGTTTAATTCGGCACTGGACCCAGCTAAAAAGCTAAGCACCCTGAATCCCATCAGGTTTTGACAGAGATGCTTATGGGGATCTAACCAGTTCAGGATTACAAAATAAGCAAATTAGGCACGGGCCTGTGGACCCCACACCTTTTAAGGGCCCCACAACCAGGACCTCTTTAACCAAAAGGAAGCAGGTGCATTTGCCCCTGCCTCCTGGACACAGATACAGTTGTGGTAGAGCAGGGATTACTCAGGTCCCTGCTTGTACTGGCCTTATGTGCGTGTGAGTAGTTGGGGGGCACCAGGGAGCAGGGGAGGTTATTTTTCCAACTCCTTTTCCCTGCTGCTGCAGTCTGTTGTCTTGCTGGGTGGTGGGAAGCGCTGCAGTCTGCAGTGAGAGAGAGGTGGGTGGACAGACAAACAGCAATGCTACTCCCTCTTCTCTGTATCACAAGTCCACCCAGTACTGATTGGAGGAGCAGCTGCTCCACCATTCAGAGAGAGACTTGCTATTAGGACTGTCCTCTGGCTGCAAGCACAGAAAAGCACCACTGAGGGTGGAAGACACAGTGCCCCTGACCGGACAACAAGGACAGTGACTCAAAGTACTTACACAGTCACTGCTCAGAGCTCTAATGCTATTGTGTGAATATAAGTGGGTAAAGGCAGGCTTGGGCTGGCCCATAGGGGAGCAGGCGAAACCCCTGATGGTCCCCATGGTCATGAGTTGGAATCCTGGGCTTTGATGGGCCCCGAAATGAGGGGTATTTCAAGCTCTTGGGCCATAGTGTAAAAGCGAGAAATGGGGCGCACAGTCTCAAGGGAAGACGCAGTGGCGGGTGCGGAAAACTGGGACAGTGAACTCTGCGATCGGCTGGAATTATACATATTGTTCGGAGTCAGTCATGCGCGCTGTGCGGTTGGCGTGGGGGGGAAGTGTGTGGGGTTAGGCTTGGGGCTGGGGAGTCGCGTGTGTGGGGCGGGGGTGGGGGGTGGGAGAGTGGGGGATTGGTGGGGGGGGGGGAGGTGGGGTGGGGGGGCAAGGGGGGACAAGGGGGCGAAGTTTGGGGTGTGGTCGAGGGTGGGGAGGGGGTTGTATGGGTAGAGGGTAGGATTGGGTGGTGGGAGGTAGGCATGTCGGGGAAGGAGGGTGGGGGGGCGGTGTTGTTGGGGGGGCCGTTAGGGCCGGGGGGAGGAGGTGGCGTGGATGGGGTAGGCTGGGTAGAGTGGGTGGGGGGGGGGTGAGGGGGGGTGGGTGGGGGGGGGGAGTGGGGGATGGGGTGGGGGGGGGGGGCGGTGTTGGGGGGAAGACGGGGGGGGGTGGGGGTGGGGGGGGGGCGGCGAGGGGGGGAGCCAGGAGGGGGGGGTCGGGGCTTGGGGTTGAGCGGGGTGTGGGGGTGGCGGGGGGGGTGGAGGGGGGGGGTTGTGGGGTTTAGGGTGGGTGTGGAGGGGGTGTTTGGGTTAATAGGGTCGGGAGGGGGCAGTGGGGGAGAGAGGAGTTCGGGGGGGGGGGGGGGGGGGTGATTGGGCGGGGGTGGGGGGGAGGAGGGGGGATAGTATGGATAGGTTCGTAGGGTGGTTGGGCTGCGGAGGTATGGGGGTTGTTGGGGGTAGTTGATGGTGGGGAGGAGGGGGGAGGGGGGAGAGGGAGGGGGAGTCGGTGGGTGCGGCGGTGGGGGTGTGAGAGCGGAGTGTGGAGGGGGGATGGGGGTGCGCGGAGAGGGGGGTGGGGTGGACGTGGGGGTTAGGGGTGGGGGGGAGGGGAGTGAGGGTGGGTGGAATGGGAGGGATCGGGGTGGGGGGGGGGGGGGTGGGGGGTGGGTAGGCGGGGGGTGGGGAGGTGGGCGGGTTGTTGGGGGGGGTTGGTGTGGTTGTTGGTGTGGGGGGGTGCGGGCGAGGTTCGACTTTAGGGGAGGGGGAGTCGTGTTGGGGGGAGTGGGATGCGGAGTTGGTTCTTCGGCGGTGGTTGTGTGGGTGTCGTTGGTTGGGGGTGGGTGTCGATGTTCGTGTGTGGTGGTGTAGCGCGTGGAGGTTTGGGGGGTGGGCGGTGAGTGACGTGGGGTTTGTGGGGGTGGGGTGGATGGGTTGGGTGTGGGGCGTTGGGGGGGTGTATGTCCGGTCGAAGGGGGCAGCGGTTGGGGAGGGATGGGGGGAGGGGGGGTGTGCTGGGGGGTGGGGGGGGGGGGAAGGGAGTGGTGGTTGGGCAGGGAGTGTGGGGAAGGTTGGTCGGTGCTGTGGGGTTTTTGGGTGATGGTAGAGGGGTGTTGTGTTCACAAGACCCAAAGTGGTGGGGGGGGAGGTGGAGGGAGGGGGGGGGGGGTAGTGGGGGGGATGGTGGGGGGGCGTTGTTTTGTGGCTGTTGTGGGGGACGGTGTGGTCGGAAGAGGTGTGGTTGGGCTGTGGGGGGTGGGACGGGGGGTGGATGGGGGGTTGGTGGGGACGGGTGGGTGAGGTGCGGGGGGGGGGGTTGTGGGGGGTACGATTGTGGGGCGGTGTGGGATGGTGCCGTTGTGGAGGTGAGGTGGATCGGTGTGGGGGGTGGGGGCGCCAGTAGGGTTGTTGTGTGGGGGGGGGTGCTTGGGGGTTGGTGCGGGACGCTGGGGGTGGTGTGGGGGGGTGGTGGGGGGGGTGTGGTGGAAAGCGATGCGGTGTAGGGGGGGGCGGGGCGGCGGGGCGGGGGCGGGGGGGTGTGGTGTGGTGGGTGGGGGGGGGGTGGGGGTGGGGGGGGAGTTGGGGGCTGTGGGGGTTAAGAGGGGGGGGGGTCAGGGGGAGTGGCGGGGGGTGAGGTGTGAGTGGGGGGTGGAGGGGGTTGTTGGGGGAAAGAGGTGGGGGGTGTGTACGATTTAGGGGTGTGGGAGTGGGTGGGGGTTGGGAGTTGGTTGGAGTCGGGTGGCAGGTGTGGGGTGGTTGGGTTGGTTGGGGGGTTGGGGATAGGGGTGGGGTATGGGGGGGGGGTTAGGGGGGGTGGTGGTCTGCGTCGACAGGGATGGGGGGGGGGGTGTGTGCGGGGCTCGCGGGGGGGTAGGGGCATTTGGGGTTGTGGTTTGGGGTTGGAGAGGAGTAGGGTGGATTGGGGAGGGCAGTACGGGGTTGGGGAGTGGTAGGTTGCTGGATTTGGTGGATGCATTCTGTGGCGGTCTTTTTTTTGTTTTTTTTGTGTTGTTTGTTCTGCTTGTGCGTTTTTTTTTTTCGGTTGTTCTAAGGGCTGGCCCATAGGGGAGCAGGTGAAACCCCTGATGGACCCATGATGGGCCCCGACAGAGGTGTAACTTCAAGCTCTTGGGCCCTAGTACAAAAAGCAAAATGGGGCCCCCAGTTACCAAGCGCCATTTTCAATACTGATGTTTTTTTAAGTGGCAGAAGGGCTCTTGGGCCACCTGAAGCTACAGGGCCCGGTAGCAACTGCTACCGCTGCACCCCCTGTAGCTACTCCTCTGGGCCCCTAAGAATAATAGGCCTGGGGCTGCTTTTCTGGGAGAAAAGCAGAAGAAGAGAGGCAGAAAGCAAGAGGCATGAATAGTAAGTGCAGTCATGTACAGTAGCAGTAGAATTGGCCCTAAGAATCAACTGTATTGGTGGGCCCCAGGTTCCTCAGTCCGACGCTGCTCTAAGGCCTCGTTCACACGACGGTTTTGGCCGCGGGCTTCGCCGCGGCTTTCGCGGCCAAAACCTCGTCGGACCGCGCCGCAAACTCGCGTCTCCTGACGCGGGTTTGCGGCACGGGCGGTGGGCGTGGTCTCGACAGTGGGGAAGGGGCGGGGGCGTTTAGTTTGGGGCACGGCTTGCGCCGAGGGTTTGCCCCCATGCAAAACCATGTTAATAAACTAGATGCGATTTGGCTGCGATTGTGGCTGCGGAAACCGCGTTGGAACCCGCGGCCATAACCGCGGCCAAATCCGTCGTGTGAACGGGGCCTAAGGCAGATGTTTTGCATAGTAAAATATCGTCAGACTCTTATTTACTTTTTTGCTGATACATAAGTTATAATAGTTTAATTTTTGGTCTATTGTTACGCTACAAACGTCAAAATGTTACACAAATCACCACAACACTAACTCCATATATGCTCCTGTTATAGCTATAGCCTATAGCCTTTGCAAAACTAAGAATTTCATATTGTTCTGAGGATACAGATTGCAGATACCTGGAAATTCTAAATAAAACAACCATTTATAGCAATGTATTTCTGCTCTACATATTTCCCCACAAGAATGCACTGTGTGCACTACATAATGGCTCAGTCCTCTGGTATAAGTGCTTGTTGCTTTCATTCACATCCTTTCAATGAGGACTTTTATCAGAGGAAGATATACCAGACTCAATAACAGACATGTAAAAAGTAAATATAAGGTGCATGACTTATTTGCAACATGCATCCTACACAGACTCTGTCTGGTGCACATTTTGTAATGTATAATTATTGTAGTAAATTAACTAAACTTTGTATTTTTCAATTGTTTTTTCTATTTATAAAAAATCTATTATGATTTGTTAGTTGTGTTATTATTAAATATTTTGAAAGGAATCCAGACAACACTATTATTGTCAGATGCCTTGTCTTAGTCTTCATTCATCTCTATGTGATGTTTTCTAAGCTTATTTGTGCTTTTCCTGTGCAGTATGTAGCCTCCCGTCCTTTACCCTGGTCTGAGCAGCAGCATTTCCTGTTTGAAAGCTGTTTCTGTTTATCCTACATGCTACAAGCACTTTCATTGCTCAGCCTATCTTCCACCCTCCCATCCTCAGTCCCATTGCAGGCTCCCTGTTTCCTCCCACGTTGAAAGTTTTAAGAAGCATAAGCAAAGGGCTGCTATGAAAAAAGACAAATCTCTTTAGTTACCTAATCTCCTGGGCTCAACAAAGCTGTTTACTGTGTATCTTGACATAAAGTATACTGAGCTTCATTACATCCCACAGCTAAAGCAGAACTGCAGAGCGCCCACAGAAAATGTAAAGTAAAATATACTAGGGTTTAACTTTATAGGGAACCTGTCACATAGATTATGTCCCACTTGCTGAGGACAGCACAAGCTAGTGTCAGACCTGCTGTTTCCAGTGCTGTGTCCCTTATTCTATAAGATGCAGCTGTTTCAGAGCATTTATGGCTTCAGTCTAGCAGTTTGCAGCCTGTTCTGCCAGAGAAGAGTCCACTTAATTCAAGAACAGGTGCTAGCCCCACCCACCCACTGCTATCCCCGCCCACTCATGGCTGAGTCAATCCTTTAACTTTAAATAGGGGGAAATATTGAATAAACAGCAGGTGTGTGGGGCTAGCTGCAGGTGGGTATGCCTTTTTAAAAAGTTATGTCAGATGTTGCCAAAGAAAGAGACATACAGACATATAGAAAGATTAATTGAACTGCTAAATTTAAGTTTAAAAATATCCTTTGGCTACATATAAACATGCAAAATCAATGTAAATGCTAAAGGGGTTGTCTCACTACAAAGATTAGCTTTACAAATGTAGGAATTATTATTATTGTTGGTATTATCAGTATGAGAAAGTCCATGGATAACACGTGTCAACTTAAAACAATAGACAAAAGACTGGAAAACTGAAAAAACATTATTATTTTTGTACTTTTATGGGGATGAATTAGAAATAGACTAAAAAAAGGCACAAAATTCACACAAATTGTAGGTCAGTTGAAATTAATGCTGCTGTGCTAATAAAAAATTTCAAAAGTAACTAAGGGCGACATGTATGAACATTGGCACCGGCAGGCCAGTTCTAAATAGCTTTAAGGCAGTGTATAATGTGCCAAAAGTAATGAACCTGTTTTCCCTTTTGCAGGGCATACACACAGGGCAGTGTAGAGCCCAAAACCCCAAGTCTGGCTCAGGCACCACCTTTACCCTGGTCTGGCTGTTCTTCTGCAGGTCATACATACAGGGCAAATGTAGAGGGAATACCCAAGTCTGGCTCAGGGACCACCTTTACCCTGGTCTGGCTGTTTCTTCGCAGGTCATTTCATACAGGGCAGTTAGAGCCAATACCACAAGTCTGGCTCAGGCACCACCTTTACCCTGGTCTGCTGCTGTTCTTCTGCAGGTCATACATACGGGGCGTGTAGAACCAATACCACAAGTCTGGTCAGGCACCACCTTTACCCTGGGCTGGCTGTTCTTCTGCAGGTCATACATACAGGGCAGTGTAGAGCCAATACAAAGTCGGCTCAGGCACCACCTTTCCCCGGTCTGTTCTTCTGCAGGTCATACATACAGGGCAGTGTAGAGCCAAAAACCACAAGTCTGGCTCAGGCACCACCTTTACCCTGGTCTGGCTGTTGCTGTTCTTCTGCAGGTCAGAGATACGGGGCGGTGTAGAGCCAATACCACAAGTCTGGCTCAGGCACCACCTTTACCCTGGTCTGGCTGTTCTTCTGCAGGTCATACATACAGGCAGTGTAGAGCAAATACCACAAGTTTGGCTCAGGCACCACCTTTACCCTGGTTGCTGTTCTTCTGCAGGTCATACATACAGGCATGTTAGAGCAAATACCACAAGTCTGGCTCAGGCACCACCTTTACCCTGGTCTGGCTGTTGCTGTTCTTCTCCAGGTCATACATACGGGCGTGTAGAGCCAATACCACAAGTCTGGCTCAGGCACCACCTTTACCCGGTCTGGCTTTCTTCTGCAGGTCATACAATACAGGTGCAGTTGTAGAGCCAATACCACAAGTCTGGCTCAGGCACCACCTTTACCCTGGTCTGGCTGTTCTTCTGCAGGTCATACATACAGGTGCAGTGTAGGCAAATACCAAAGTCTGGATCAGGCACCACCTTTACCCTGGTCTGGTTTGTTCTTCTGCAGGTCATACATACAGGGCAGTGTAGAGCCAATACCACAAGTCTGGCTCAGGCACCACCTTTACCCTGGTCTGGCTGTTCTTCTGCAGGTCATACATACAGGGCAGTGTAGAGCCAATACCACAAGTCTGGCTCAGGCACCACCTTTACCCGGGTTTGGCTGTTCTTCTGCAGGTCATACATACAGAGCTGTGTAGAGCCAATACGACAAGTCTGGCTCAGGTATCACCTTTACCATGATCTCACTGTTATAACTGTAATGCACCTAGGTTTTGCGCCCAATATTCATAAATGTGTCTAATCCTATGAATGTGGTGCGACGCCCCCCCGAACACCTCAAGTCTTTGGCGCATTAAAAAGTGTCTTTGGCACATTACAAAGGCACTGATTGTCCAAAAATTTTGGGAGTCTGCCTGTTCAACATTCTTTTTGGGCCCAAAGAAAAACCAAAAACTGCGCACCCCTTCTACTGGTCCCCCTTAATTACATTTGTAATCTTAAAATCTGTAAGGTAATTACCATGAAAAATTTTGAACTACTTTAAAAAGATTGGGACATGGGACAGAAAAAAAATTGCAACTGAACCCGGAAAATAATTATTTCCTCCCAGATGTTTCCCATGAGCTCAACTATCTTTGGATAATGTCTTTGTGTAGCCCAAACTTGGAATCTTAATTTGTTGTCTTTTATTTAAATAGGTCTAAATGTTGCTGATTAATTTCCTAAAATATTTTTTATAGCTAATATTTTTCTCATCGGGGTTCCCAAAGCCCCCGATCAAAAGTGTAACTTTGCCACAGAAACCAAAACAGAAATACAATAACCTTATGGGGAAAGCAGATTTTAATCACAGTGTCAATAAACGTTAGATCGGCACCTATCATTTGTTACTTCTTGACATGAAAATACATAACATACATTATTATTATTATCATCAATATTAACCTTACATAAAAGAGGGCACCATGAATACTCAACATATCTCTTTTCCTATTAAACTGTCACAAAAAATTACCCCCATGGGTATTCAGAAAAAATTTTTTACCCAAAAGGGAAAAAATAAAAAAAACTTTTTTTTAAAAAAACATTTCCGACAACACCTTTTAAAGACCATTTTGTGAAAAAAAATAAACCAAAAACTGGGCCCCAATAGTCCAACGGATCCAATGTAGTCTACCTATTCTACTCTGCCAACATAGAGTCTGCCTCTGTAGAAAAACAGAAAGACTAAAAAAAATATTTGGTCAAAAAATCCATTCCCTTACCCTTTAAGGTCATAGGGGGTTTGGGTAACTGAACAACTTTTTGCTGATTGCCCTGGGACCCCAATCCCAAAACCCTTTGTAAACAAAAATTTAAAGCACACTGCCCTAAACCCCCTTTCCTCACTGTGTGATGCTGCCCCCAACTAAAACATTACATTACTTACGACTGCCTACCATTGGCTCCATCTCTCCCTCTAGGCCTCTCTGCAGCTAAACTGGCGAATATGAATGCCTAAAACCCGCCTGAATGTAACCATGAGGAAAATTTTTGGGATAGGAATCCTTGTATTACGGATTATTTTTTTTATTTTTATTATTATTTATTTTAAAGCCCATTTTTTTCCAGGGCTGTACATTCGAGGGGGGGTTTCTACAAACAAAATTCAAAAGTACATGGGTAATAATAATGAAATTGGGACACAGAGGGGAAACCCTGCCCCGGGCTTTACAAAAACAAGGAGGGGGGAAAAAACGAAGGTGAGGGGCAGACATGTTGTGGAGGGGTAGTGACAGCAGGGGTTTTTTAGGTTATAGGCAAGCTGAAGAAATGGGTTTTCAGGTTGCTTTGAAGCTGGTGAAAGTGGAGGAGAGTCTGATGTGTTGGGGCAGTGAGTTCCAGAGTGTGGGTGAAGCACGGGAGAAGTCTTGGAGACGGTTGTGGTGAGGAGCTGATAAGGGGAGAGCAGAGGAGAAGGTCCTGTGAGGAGCGGAGATTGCGTTGAGGGGAGATATTTGGAAATTAGGGCAGAGATCTATGGAGGGGAGACGTTAGGGAGAGCTTTGTAGGTCATAGTTAGCAACTTGAAATTGATTCGCTGGGCAACGGGAAGCCAGTGAAGAGATTGACAGAGGGGAGAGGCAGAGGAGTAGCGGGGCGAAAGGTGGATAAGACGGGCGGCTAGAGTTGAGAATTGTTTGAAGGGGGGCAAGAGTGTAGATGGGAGGCCACAGAGAAGGATGTTGCAGTAGAGTCTAGGCGGGAGAGGACAAGGGCATGGACCAGCATTTTTGTAGTGTCATAGTTGAGGAATGAGCGGATGCGAGAGATGTTTTTCAGGTGGAGGCGGCAGGCAGAGGTGAGGGTTTGGATGTGTGGTTTGAAAGATAGAGTGGAGTCGAGGATTACCCCAAGGCAGCGGACTTGCGGAACAGGTGAGAGTGTACAGCCGTTGACTGAGATAGAGAGATCAGGGGCAAGGGTAGAGTTGGATGTGGAAAGATGATTAGTTCTGTTTTCTCCACATTTAATTTTAGGAGACGTGAGGAGAAGGAGGAAATGGAAGACAGACAGTCAGGGATCTGGGAGAGTAGAGAGGTGACATCTGGGCCTGAGATGTAGAGTTGGGTATCGTCAGCATACAGGTGTTATAATGAAAGCCGTGTGAGGCTATGAGCTGACCCAGGCCAAGAGTGTAAAGAGAGAAGAGTAGAGGACCCAGGACTGACCCCTGAGGGACACCGACAGAGAGAGGCCGGGGGGAGGAGGTGGTGCGAGAATGAGAGACGCTGAAAGTCCGATCAGTGAGGTACGAGGAGATCCAGGAAAGGGCCAAGTCCGTGATGCCGAGGGAGGAGAGGATTTGTAGCAGGAGGGAATGGTCGACAGTGTCAAAGGCAGAGGACAGGTCTAAGAGGAGGAGTACAGAGTAGTGGCGTGAGGCTTTGGCAGTTGCTAGGTCATTGGTGACCTTGGTTAGGGCGGTTTCGGTAGAGTGGTGGGGTCGGAAACCAGATTGTAGTGGGTCAAGGAGAGAGTTGGAGGAGAGGTGGGAGGACAGCTGAAGATAGACGTGCTGCTCGAGGAGTTTGGAAGCAAAAGGGAGTAGTGAGATGGGGCGATAGTTGGACAGAGAGGAGGGGTCAAGGGTTGTTTTTTTAAGGATTGGCGTGATAGTAGCATGTTTAAAGGCGGAAGGGAAGATGCCAGAGGTTAGCGATAGGTTGAAGAGAAGGGTGAGGGCTGGGATGATAGAAGCACTGAGGTCTGGGATGAGGTGGGATGGCAGTGGGTCCAGACTACAGGTAGTGAGGTTGGATTTGGACAGTAGAGAGGAGAGGTTGTCATGAGTGACAGTGGGGAAGCAGGTTAAGGGGGAGGAGCAGTTTGCAAGAGTAGAGGAGGGTGGTGGGGACTGCGGGCTGAAGCTTTCTCTGATGTGGTTGATCTTCTGGAGGAAGTGAATGGCAAAGTCGTCTGCTGAAAGGAGGGATGGGGGAGGAGGTGCTGGTGGGCGGAGGAGAGAGTTGAAGGTTTTGAATAATTGTCTGGGGTTGTGGGACAGGGAGGATATGAGGTTGGTGAAATAGTCCTGTTTGGCTGAGGTGAGTGCAGATTTAAATGTATGTAGTGATTGTTTGTATGAGGCAAAGTCATCGGTGGATTGAGTTTTCTTCCAGCGGCGTTCTGCAATTCTGGAAGCATGCCTCAGTTGTTTAGTGGAGTCTGTGTGCCAGGGTTGTCTGTTGACTTTGCGGGTTCTGTTGTGTGTGAGAGGAGCGACTGAGTCAAGGGTGGTGGTGATTGTGTGGTTGTAGAAAGTGGTGGCTGCGTCTGGGTCATTAAATGAGGAGATGGTTGAAAGAGGTGCAAGAGAGTCAGAGAGAGTGAGACGGTTGAGGCTTTGTAGGTTCCTGCGGGGTCGCACTGGATATGAGACAGGAGGAGCAGGTGGGGTGGAGATGGTGGAGAAGGTAAGCAGGTTGTGGTCAGATATGGGGTGGGGGGAGTTTGAGAGGTCAGATAGGGGGCAGAGGCGGGTGAAGATGAGGTCCAGTGTGTGTCCATCTTTATGAGTGGCTCCTGAGGTCCACTGGGAGAGGTCAAAGGAGGAGCAGAGTGAAAGGAGTTTGTTGGAAGCAGAGTGGGGGTTGTCGATTGGGATATTGAAGTCTCCCATGATGATAGTTTGGTATGTTTGGTATATATGTTTGAAGCATATTTACCAGTGTATATTACAAACATATGCTTCTGACATGGTGTGAACATAACATAAGAAAAAAAAATATTTAATAATATAATTTTATTAGTAATAACATATAATTAGTAGTGCAGACCAGTTAAAACATTTATGATACAATTTCTAAATAAAAGCAACAAGAAAAAATAAGGTGGGTGTTCTAGGCAGATAAATAACATCTATTCCAATGTGACCTAATTGCACTACTGCGTCCACTAAAGCAAATACTATGTATTATATATTTAATGCCCAAAAAATAAGTTCAAGGGAGCAAAGGAATATTAATGCCAGTGGACTCACATAGTACAACTATGACAATTACAATAGAATTCAATGTAACATTACATAGTACATAGTATTTTATTAAATATTTTAGTTTTTTCTGTTTTACTTTTTATTTTTTAATTTTTACTTACGATCCTCTAGCACCAATAGTGTGAACATAGCCCAAGGCTCATTCAGATAGGTCCATATTTTCAGCATATATTTTATGGTCTCAAGATCTGTTTTCTCTACATTTCAGGTGAACTAAATTTAGGTCACCACCGGGTTCAGTCGTGATATAAGGTCATTTCACCTGAAGAGTGGAGATGCGGGTCTCATGGGCTGTAATACAGATTTTATTTTTGGGGACATCTGAATGAGGGATAGAAATTTTATACATTTAAAGATCTTTTGGAAGTTCGGTTATTTGGACCTACCAGAAATTGGTGATAGGATATGCTGACTTTATGAAATCTGTTTCCACTAGTAGCATATATGCTAGCAGGATAATCATTAGCCGGAAAATGATTTACTTTTTCATGAGATGAAAAATAATCGATGTGTATGGATTATCTTACTATGAAGTAAAGTGCAGATAATCCCTGCTGACATAAATATGTAATTAAAGGTAAACACAGAAGGCTATCAGCGTCACTTACACCTCTCAAGGTTATAACACAAGAAAAACTCTTATCTATGTGAAATGGATAATTATCGTACTCAACAAATTCCCCCATACCTTACATCTTCAACAAAGACTAATAGGTAATTTATGAATTGTCCCAAAAAGAAAAGGTGATTGATAGAAAAAATGTCAGGACCAGTTAGTTCCATTTTACAGAGAACCTGTTACCATTAAAGAGTTATTGATTTTGCTGGCATGTTATAGCGCAGGCTAATGACCAGGATGATTACACTGGTATATAGATTTGCTGGAAATTATTTCATATTACTTAAAAATTATTTGCTCTTTCTATGCTTAGGGGTCAAATGTGTGGTTTCATTCCATACTTGGCAGTCATTGCTGTATAAGCATGCATATAGAAATGGCTGTCAATCACTGGTTAGGACCGCCCGGTGCATAGCAGAATCAGCAATTTCAATGAATAAATTACAAGTTATAATTTAGGAAATCCACAGCACACGTAGCGATAATTTAAGACAATCTTGATATGTTTAATTCCATAAGTTACAGTCAGGGCTGGGACGACGGGTAGGCAGAGGTATGCGATCGCCTAGGGCGCCTACCTCTGCCTGTCCCTTAGGGGCGCAGACAGGTGTCCCAAACCTCGCCGGCCTCCAGGCCGCTGCCGTGTGCCTGAAGCGTCGGCGGTCTCTGTATGTGTGTCCGCTGGACGAACATACAGCTGAGGGCTTCTGTGGAGCAGAGAGCGAGCGCTCTCTGCTCCACAGACAGTGTCGGACCTCTGAAGAAAGAGGTATTCACCTCTGAAACGTCGCAGGTGCTCTGCACCTAGTGCAGCGGCTCCACTCCTCTACAAACGTACCTACATGGGACTTTGAATTCTTCCACGAATGGAATGAGCGTTGTTCTGCTACCCTTCAGAGGATGAAAAATGTGCGGTAAGCTTTTTAGGCTATGATATGTTTTATATTTTGTAAGAAGTAAAGTTTGAAGATTTTATACATAATTGGTTGCTTCAAGTATTTTTTTCAAGTATCCATATAGCAGAAATGGGAGATTCCTGGTACAGCAACCTTGAACAAACGTGGATAATAAGGGATTACAAGTACCTCATATTATAGAATTAGTGCCCCTATATGCCTGCCTGAACCCCTATAATACCTGCCTGAGCCCCTATATGCCTGAGCCCCTATAATACCTGCCTGAGCCCCTATATGCCTGAGCCCCTATATGCCTGCTTGAGCCCCTATAATGCCTGCCTGAGCCCCTATAATACCTGCCTGAGCCCCTATATGCCTGCCTGAGCCCCTATATGCCTGCCTGAGCCCCTATATACCTGCCTGAGCCCCTATATGCCTGCCTGAGCCCCTATATACCTGCCTGAGCCCCTATATGCTTGCCTGAGCCCCTATAATGCCTGCCTGAGCCCCTATCTCTATATACCTGCCTGAGCCCCTATATACCTGCCTGAGCCCCTAGATGCCTGTCTGAGCCCCTATATGCCTGCCTCAGTGCCCCTATATGCCTGCCTGAGACCCTGTATACCTGCCTGAGCCCCTATATGCCTGCCTGAGCCGCTATATGCCTGCCTGAGCCCCTATAATGCCTGCCTGAGCCCCTATATACCTGCCTCAGCCCCTATCTCTATATACCTGCCTGAGCCCCTATATACCTGCCTGAGCCCCCTATATACCTGCCTGAGCCCCTATAGCTATATACATGCCTGTGTGCCCCTATATACCTGCCTGAGCCCCTATAGCTATATACTTGCCTATGTGCCCCTATATACCTGCCTGAGCCCCTATAACTATATACCTGCCTGTGTGCCCCTATATACCTGCCTGAGCCCCTATAGCTATATACCTGCCTCAGTGCCTCTATATACCTGCCTGAGAGTGACCCTATAGCTATATACCTGCCTGAGAGTGACCCTATATGTATATACCTGCCAGAGAATGACCCTATATCTATATACCTGCCTGAGAGTGACCTTATATTTATATACCTGCCTGACTGAGGAGACATATATGTATACCTGCCTGACTGAGAGGGGAATATCTATATACCTGCCTAACTGATGGGGACCTATATATACCTGCCTAATTGAGGGGACATATATACCTGTCTAACGGAGGGGACTTATATACCTATAATTAAGGAGATACTGGAAATATGAGGATTCTAAGATATTTGTGTCCAAATCCTCAGAGACGAGTCGTGGCCAGGAGCAATCAGCATGAAGGTGTGAACCAGATGGAGAAGGAAAGGGAAAGTGAACGACGCTGATCAGAAAAGACGCCTCCTGTGAGTCACTACATGTAACTGCAGTGTAATCACTTATATTTCTGCAGAGCATCTACATACAACTAGTATCTACCACTATCTGGTCACTGTATGGCGGTGGGTACATGTAATCAGAGCCTGTGTACAGCTGATGGTCACATGTCGGGGTCGAGTTTGGTCAGGGTCTGGCAGGATTATTTGATCCTTAAGTAGTAATAGTTTTGGGTCTTGGTTTTGTAAGAGTGTTTTTTAGCAACAATACTTCGTCTGGTAGATATGCTCCATGTATCGGTGTATTATTTAGTGACTGTTATTTAGGGGTATTGCACTGTCATATGGATGGGAGCGATTTTGAAAACGCAAATTTGTCAGGGCTGATTTTCATTGTGCAGTGACTGCTGAGGAGATGGACGGGATCTATGTGGAATATGCAGAAAATTAGTGACAGGACCTGGCGCAGGGGTGAGGGGAATTAGTGTGGGGGGTGCAATTTTTTTGGGAGCGAGGGGGAGAGGGGGCGCCATTGGGTGTACTTCCCTGGGCACCAAAATGTCTGGTCCCGACCCTGGTTACAGTCTATCAGTGCACAATAAATAGATACAAGATTTTTCTTATTCGTGTTAGAAGTTCAAAAGTGTGACAAACTGATGCCACGCTTTGGCCAATGTAGGCCTTAGTCATGCCAGTCACTATAGGGTCAAGGCTGTGGGGTATATAGAAAAAGAGGTCTGTAAGGAGGAACCTTGGAAGGTGGCAGTAATCAGTATGAATAAGAGAGTTCTGGAGTATAAGGGTACGTTTACATGGCAGAGACCAAATACCTGTCAGGAAATACTGACCGGTATTTGGTCTTTTTTTGGCATACAGAGGGAAGGTTTTTGTCTATGGTTTGTGGATTCAAGCCATCCCCCTTCACACCCACATGTTCATGTTCCGTCCGAAAACCGGACGGAAGAATGAACAAGTTAAAAGTTGTTCAGGCCGCTGGCGGTGTCAAAAAATGTCTGCCGGAAGATCCGTGTAGTGTGGACTGCTGCATGGATTTTCCATTAAAGTCAATGTAAAAGGTTGATGACAGTCGGTTTACAGAATTGTGCCGTGGGGACAAGCCCTAAGTGTGTCGGGAAAGTTACAAGTTATACTTAATATTTTCAGACAGCAACGGCATATAGTGTTACAGAATCTAAACTGTGGGTTATAAAAGCTACCAGGGAATGAGGAAAACAAGTTAAAAGCAAGCTTTAATGGGGTTATCTCACTACAATGATTCATCTCACCTCAGTCCTGTTTTCTTGGTTTCACTTTGAATTCAGGGATGTGTTTACTGGCTTCCACTAGGCTGCAGTAGAAGCCAGGTCTGTAGCTATAGCAACCAGTGCTGGCAGCCTATCAGGAGAGATCAAACAGGTCTGTAGCTATAGCGACCTGAGGACCTGATGCAGCCCATCCAAGAGGGGATATCTCAGAATTGATAGGACACTGTTAATGGACATATATTACAAAGTGACTTCTTTTTGCAGGATCTTTAACATAAAAAGTAATCCTTGTAGTGAGACAATCCCTTTAAGATCTGAATGACTTTGAAAAGGCCAAATTGTGCTGGCTAGACAACTGAACCAATATATCTCCAAAACAGCAGTGGGGAGTTCCCTGTATGCAGAGGTTAGCAACTACCAATCGTGGTCCAAAAATGGTTGGATCAAGTAAGGATTATTGAGAAAAGGAACGTTCTTCATGATTTGCTTCCTTCATATTTTGCAGAAGTTATGTGAAGAGACTGGTTCGGCAAAGATGCATTTAACAGTTTCCTGTTTGTGTCAAGTAACATTTATGTCCTAGGGGGACATAATCTTCACTTGATCCAGAAGGTCAGCCAGTAAATTGGCGACAGTGTCATAGTGCCCCAAGGTACAGTGATGCGTGAAAAGCAAAGGCTCAGCTATTAGAGTAATGCGTGAAAACAAAGGCTAACCTATCTGTCCGATACCACAGAAAAGCTAACATAGCACAAATTGCTGAAAAAGTTATTACAGGCTATGACAGAAAGGTGTCAGAACATCGACTGCACTGCAGCTTACTGCAAATGGGTCTACATAACTCTTGACCATAGCAGAGTGCTGATGCTGACTCCTGTCCACTACTGTAAGCCCTGACAAAGAGCATGGGAGAATCAGAACTGGAAAATTGAGCAATAAAAGGAGGAGGCCTGGTCCGATGAATTATAACTCTTTTACATGTAGACAACAAAGTGCATATGTATCTTCTACCTGGATAAGAGAATGCACCAGGACTTGTCCATTAAATTCGACATATCTTAAACTTTTTGAGCATCTGTGGGATGTGCTAGAAAAATCAAGCCATAGAGGCCCCACTTCCATTACGGGACGTGGAGGATCTTTTGCTAACATCTTGGTGCCAGATACCACAGGACACCTTCAAAAGCCTTGTGCAGCCCATTTCACAAAGTGGCTCTAATGTTATGGTTGTGGTTTTCTCTGGGAGGCAGTGTCATGTATCTGCTAATCTGTAGGCAGAAGCAACAGGCCACAATCAATTCAAGTATGTTGTAAAAGGCTCTTGATATGTGATTTTCCTCAACATAGCTGAGACAGGGATGATACCATAATGATCCATTTGCTCAGATTTATTTTTGATCTAACTCTATTATGAAATATTAGCAAAAGCTTATACCTCCATTTCACATGGGACCAAGCTCATTTTGCCAGAGGTTCACTGGTTAATTCAGTATATCTTCCATACAACATCTGTCAGTTTAAAGACTCTATTGTAATCAGATCCTGCAAACTGACCAGGGACATCAGTATATTTATCAGATCTATGATTTACTTCTATTTATGAGACAATAATCCATATAATATCTGTGAAGTTACCTAACCTTGCTTTATAAAGACATAAAGACTATCGACCTTATGTATGAAAACTGTCTAGCAGTAAGACCGTCCTTGTTGCCCATGGCAACTAATTAGAGCTCAGCTTTCATGTTTCCAGAGCCCTATATGAAATGAAAGGGGAGCTCTAATTAGTTGCCATGGGCAACAAAGACAGTCTTACTGCTAGGCAGTTTTCATACATAAGGCCCTCTGTGCCAATAAATGTACATTTAGGGCCACATGTATGAAAACTATCTTGGTCTAGGACTGTCCTTGTTGCCCACAGCAACCAATCACAGCGCCCCTTTCATTTCATATAGTGCTCTGAAAGAATGAGAAGGGAGCTCTGACTGGTTGCTATGGGCAACAAAGAAAGTCTTAGACCAGGCAGTTTTCATACATGTCTCCCTTAGGGCTTGTCCCCAAGGCACGGGTTTGCGGCCGGTGTTTCAGACAGTTTGCGGTTTTGCAAACCGTCTGAAAAACCGGCCACAAACGAGCACAACGGGCTTCTATGGAAAACCCGTGCAGCAGTCCCCACTGCATGGGTTTTCTGCCCGGCAGTTTTTCAAACCATCGGACGCCCGAAAAACATTGAACATGTTCATTCTTCCATCTGGTTTTCGGATGGAATATGTGCAAGTGAATGGGTAGGGGGAGGGCTTTTCTCCGCTCATCGCGGAGAAAAACCGCCCTCCTCCCCTCCCTCCCCCCCGCGGCCATGGGGATGGCACTAAAACCGGACAAATACCGGTTGCTTTGTCCTCTGCCGCGGGGACAAGCGCTTAACGTTTAAAAAATATGTTTAGGAACTAGGCCGAGAGTGTTTAACTTACCTGAGCATTACAAATGAAGTAATACAAAATGGGCATTAAGTGTTCCAATTTCATTTATCAGCTTTCAAAATGCAGTCAATGGTAAATAAAGATGATTACAAAATACATTGCTGTTTTGATTTTGCTTCCTTTCAGAGCTGGAGCAGTTCTTATCTCAAGTTTTTGTACACGAGCTTCCTTAGGTTACTAACCACCTTTCTGAACTCAAGCAGTGACCAGGATGGTGACGTTACCCCCTGATGTGTGTTATCAGCAGCATGTTTATGGTACTTAACAAACTTTTTACCCTGTAGAGCTCTGTAACCTTGTACACTACTGTTTTGACAAATTATCACAAATGTTCCCCTAACAGGCTCAGACAGGAATTGCAGAGCTGATATGCCATCACTGCTGTAGACACACCAAGAGCCTTAAAGGGGTTTTGCTACAAAGTAAAATTGATGTGGGAAGTTTGAAAATTGAATAATAAACATTTTCACCATTCATCATTATTAAAAATTCTGCACCATTTTTGTTTTAGCTGCTCCTTTAGTGATACATTGTTTACAGCTCGTCTCCAGGGGATACCACCAGGGCTGTGAGCTCCTCAGACATCACCTCTCATCACAGGCAGCTGCTGAGTGTTCAAACCCAGGGTGCTGTCACTCTACTCCTGTCCTTTGGACTAGTTAGTAATAAATCAAACAGTGCAAATAAAAAAAAATAAACCTTAATGAGGTTTGTGCATTGATAAAGAGGAAAAAAAAATCCACAGGTTTCGTTCCTGCAGGGATTTGAATCAAGGACCCTTGTGCTGTAAAGCAAAAATGGTACCTCTGAGCTACATTGTAGCTGCTTACAATTCTATACATAAACAGGTCTTTCTTTGACTACAGAGAGGAAAGGTCTGGTGATGTCATCCTGCTGGGTCACATGATATGCAATTCATACAAATCACACACGCCCCTTCTGAGCAGACAGAGCTGAAGAGCTGGATCCAGGAGGTATGAAATGAGATTGTGGCAAAACCCCTTTAAGAGGAAGTGGGAGCCTAAAGCTGGCTGTGGCTCTGTGACACTGAATGGTGAGAACACCCCTTTAAATCAAACAGGCTTTCTGTGTCATAAAAGGAATGGTCGGGTTTGGCAGAGCAATAGATGTATAGATATATAGGGGGACATGTCTGAAAACTGTCTTGGTCTAAGACTTTTCTTGTTGCCCATAGTAACCAATCAGCGTTCCCCTTTCATTTCATAAAGAGCTCTGAAAAAATGAAAGGGGAGCTCTGATTTGTTGCTATGGGCAACAAGAAGTCTTAGATCAAGACAGTTTTCAGACATGTCCCCCATAGTCTTTATAGTTGCTTTCTTTTAATGGATAACCCACATCTATTTACTGAGAAATTACAATATTTGGAATTTTTGTAAGCAGATAACCCCTTTTAGTTAGTTTCACACACAGACTTTTGCCATTTTGAGAGTCAGAATCACCTTTTGAAAAAACAGCTGCTCTTCTTTATAAGAGTTGAAAAACATTATGAGAAGAGAATGTGACAATAGACAAAAACACCCTAAAACGTTACATTGAAAAAAACACTAACTTTATAAAGTGCAAATTTGTAAATGCATTTTAAGAGGCTAAAAACAATCATTGCATAAAGTAGCCCTTGCCATTAATGTTGTTTTCTTTATTTCCGTAGTGATTAATGTTAATGGCAACTATCTCCATTTAGAAAATATAAATGCTTCTCTGCTGTCAGTAATGTACGTGGTTCGTATTTAGAAGATTGAATGGCACCAAGAAAATCATGTGAGATTTGCTTAGCTAATACTATAAATGATGCTATTTCTGCTGATAACGTTCCCAGCACATTTTTTCTTTTTACAGATGTCAGACGACCATTGACTAATGATTAATTGATTAATTTAGTCTTGAGTTCTGACAGATTAAGGGAGTTTTTCAGAACTCTCAGCGCTGTTTTAAAATAAGAAATAATAACCTACACTATCCTCTCTCACTGCCGACAAAGCTGGAGCTCTGGTGTCCCATACCAGCTGTTTAGGGGACACCTGATATCCAGCATAGTCCTGGATCACAGAAACGCCCATTCACCTGTCCCCGCTCCTGCTCTGTGCTCTGCTCCGGGTCCGTTCCCTAGGGTCCGCGATTCCTGGCTCTTTCAGATTTCAAGGGCCAGTGGACCCCTGACATCCTTTCATGTATCTCCTCTCCCTTTATTAATTAGCCTCTCCCTGTCTTCCCTGCCCGTTTGTTGGTGTTTGTGAGGAGTTTAGAGAGAGTTAGTGAGAGTTGCGTTATATTGTAGACCTTTCCTGTTTTCCTGGCCACGTTGCCTGCTGCCTGCCCTGACCTTTCTGACTGTTTCCAACCATAGATCTGCCTGCCAATTCTATACCACACTGCACCCCCACCACCACCACTGAGACCTGGTAGCCTCCAACCTGCTACTTAGATCTCGCTCCCTGAGGTGGCTTATACCAGAGGCCATGTAGATCCACCTCCTATCCTTACAAGCAGCAGTGGAATGGCAGCAATAGAAGAGGTGAGGTCAGGTAAATTTCTCATTTTAAAGTGGTTCCAGTTAGTCTGGGATTTTCCGAAAGTTTTCAGAAACTCTTTAGGGTATGTTCACACAGATTAAATTGCCGCATATTTCAGCGCGCATTTCACTGCATACTGTGCTTTATATGTGGTGAAATGTGCGTCGCAATTACGGTAATTCATAGCTCTCATACGCCGTGTGAACATACCCTTAGCGGCGATAACGCGCCGCTGACAATGCACGTCTATGGGATCGGCACCCAGCCGCACCCCCGTGCTTTGGAATTACACGTTGATCAGCAAATGGTTCCAAAACACACGGCGTATTGCGGTGCGTACTATACACGTTCCAATAAGCCGTTTGAATATACCCTTAAAGTTAAGAAACTGTAATCCATGCTGTTCTCCCACCTTGTAGCTTATACTTAAATGTTAAAGCTTTTTTATGTAAAGCAACATTTTCTGATATAACCTAATTAACCCTTTAAGGACCGGGCATTTTTTGTTGTTGACACGTTCGTTTTTCCCTCCTCGCCTTCCCAGAGCCATAACTTTTTTTATTTTTCCATTTACATAGACATATGAGGGCTTTTATTTTGCGGGACAAGTTGTACTTTCTAATGATGTTATTCACTGTAATATAGAATATAATGGGAAAACGCCCCAAAAAAATTCCAATTGGGACAAATTGTGTAAAAAAACATACTTTCGCCATGTTTGCAGGTGTTTTGCTTTTATGGCGTTCAATCTTTGGTAAATATAATGTGTTATCTGTATTCTATAGCTTGATACGCATCCGGCAATACCAAACATGTACGGTTTCCGTTATGATTTGATGGCGTAAAAAAATTCAAAACATTTTCTCTTTTTGAAATTTTCGCCGCTGCGCCAGTTTGTACGGCCAATAACTTTTTTGTACTAACACCGACGGATGTCAGTGAGGGTGATTTTTTGCGGGCTGAAGTGTACTTTTTATTGCTAGCAGTTTGGAATGCATGCGACTTTTTTGATCACTTTTATTCAATTTTTTAAGTGACGTAAAATGACCAAAAAACGCAATTTTGGCGTTTGGAATTTTTTCTTCTTCTACGGTGTTCAGCGTATGGGATACAGGATGTTATATTTTTATAGATCAGACTTTTTCGGACGCGGTGATACCAAATATGTGTAACTTTTTTATTATTTTATTGTTTTTATTTGTAAAATGGTGAAAGAGGGGTGATTTGAACTTTTAATATTTTTTTGTACTTTAAAACTTTCTTTCTGTTTTTTTTTCCGATTCAAAAAGTTTTATTTAGAAACAGAACTAAATACATTCAATATGGTATAACATGGCATAAGGGAAAAAGCCCATCAACAAACACAGTACATTCCAAAGGCTAATTATGCAACAGAGATTAGGTCAAGAGATCCGTATAGGTAGTGCAAACAGCCTTGAAGTTCTACAATAGAGTTATACATCTAATGGATGGTTTCAGATTCTATAAGGTATGAGTTACAATGCAAGGAAGGATATCAAAATCAAGAGGTCAGACAAGGTTCTATGAGCGACTGCGCACCAACATCACTCTTAAGCAGATGAGAGGTAAAGGGCGAGATGGTCGCATAAGAGCCTCTAGCGTGTAACACGTGAGTTGGGAGGGTCTGATGAGTGGTGATATTAATACGATTGGTAGTGCCACTCTTTATTGCTATCAATGGATAACTAGCAAAGAAACAATAACCTAATATACAAAAGGAACAGTCAGTCGATTCGAAAGTCTCACTGTAAGAGTGACCGGACCTGCAACAAAAAGTCCAAATGACAAAGTCTGCAGGAATAACTAAGGGCTTAGAGCAAGGAATTATAGGAATCCGATTTGCAAAAGACCAGCCAATCGCTCCAGACCTGAAGATGCCTTTCCTGATGGGCAAAAGAGTCCTCTCTCAATTCCTCCAGTCTCTGCACCACATGGATCTCCCTAAACCAGTCGGAAATGGAAGGACTGGTGGTGGAGAGCCACAGTCTTGGAATTACAGTTTTGGCTGCTAAGAGTAGAAAGTAAATTAGGTGATTCTTAAGCAGAGGGGCCGGGAGGGGAATGGCAAAGAGTAGAAGCGTGGCGGGATCATTCCTCAACTCCAACCCTGTGATTAAATGAGTTATTTCAAGTACTTTCTGCCAAAACGGCTGCAGGCTAGGACATCCCCACCATATGTGGGTCATTGTGCCCCTTTCCTTCTTGCAACGCCAACAGGTGCTGGGGGTGTCTGGGTAAAGAGAGTGTAGAAGGGCCGGAACCCTATACCATCTGGTCAGGATTTTATAATTTAATTCATGACTTCTGGTGGATATCGAGCCCTTGTGTGTTAAGAAGGGGCCTTGCTCCAATCCTCTTCCGAGAGCTCTCGGTTTAGGTCCCGTTCCCAACTTATTTGGAAGGGGAGTTTATCTATGAGGGGGGTACTGGTTAAAAGTTTGTAGAGTCCGGAGAGCGCGCGACTTTCAGAATAGTTACCCAAACACCATTGTTCAAAAATCGTAGGTGACCTATGGAGTTGCAGAGCTGATTTACTTGAGGAGTAAAGGCTACAGAGTTGATAATAGTTTAACCTTGTAGAGTGGGAGACCAGTGGGTCCCCTGTCAACTAAGAGTAGGACTTCAAGGAGTCTGAGGAGAGAACCTTGCCAAAAATAGATCGGTGCGGGCCCTCACCTAGGAGACAGACCAGTGAAGTTGCCAGCGAGTCAGGGGTACTTGGGTTGCCGATTAATGGGGTGCAAGGACCACCAGGTAAAAATAAGAGCATTTTGGAAGAAAAAGACCTACGCACGGAAATCGTTGTCTTAGCTATCAACGGGAGGGATTGGAGGGATCTCCTTGGAAGCCAGGAGGTTGGAAGCCAGGGCAAGGCCGCCGTTGGAGCTTTGTAGATCTGGGTTTCCAGCTGGACCCAACGCTTTGAGTTAGCATTTTTAAAGCTGTCTAAGATGCGTACCCCTACCGCAGCCAGGTAGTAGGCCTGGAAGTCTGGTTGGGCTAGTCCTCCTTCCTGTTTCGATCGGGTCAATATCGAGCTAGCTATTCGAGGCCGTTTCTTTGCCCATATAAAACGTGAGGCAAGTTGTCGTAAGTCTGTGAGGAAGATTTTGGGCAACAAGATAGGAATGGCTTGGAAGAGATAGAGAAGACGAGGAAGCAAATTCATCTTGAAAATGGTTATGCGTCCTAGCCATGAGAAATCCCTTTTATCCCATTTTAGGAGGTCAAGTTTTATTCTAGCAAGAAGAGGGACGAAGTTAAGGTCAAGGGTTTTCTCGAGGTTGGCTGGGATATGAATACCCAGGTATTTGAGGGAGGTTGTGGTCCAAGAGAAAGGAAAGAATGTCTTGAGGTTCTGGGCGAGCTGGTCAGGGATGTTGAAGTTCAGAGCAGTACTTTTTGTCATGTTGATCTTATGATAGCTTAGGACACCATATTCCTTCAAAGCTCTGATCGCTGCCGGCAGGGATGTGAGCGGCTCTGTAAGGTATAGTAATAAATCGTCCGCAAATGCCGAACATTTGCAGTGTTGATTACCTGATGAGAATTCCACGAATATGGGGGTCGAGGCGAATAGCCTGCATCAAATGTTCCATAGCCAAAACATATAGGATCGGGGACAAAGGGCATCCCTGCCTGGTACCATTGTGTATGACGAACGGGTTAGAGAGAGAACCATTAATTCTAATCTGGGCTTGGGGGTCCCTGTACAGTGCCATGATCCTACTTAGCATATTTTGACCCATGCCCATGGCACTCAGCACTCCCTTCAGAAAGGGCCACGCCACACGATCGAAGGCCTTCTCTGCATCTAATGATAAAAGGACACAGGGGGTCTTAGTTGTTTGGATGTAATGGATGAGAGAGAAGGTTTTAAGGGTATTGTCTCTCGCCTCCCTGGAGGGCACAAACCCCACCTGGTCGAGATGAATAACCGAGTTCAAGAGTGGGTTTAGCCTCATCGCCAATAATTTTGCGAAGAGCTTTGCGTCCGTATTGATCAAGGATATAGGGCGATAGCTTTGACACTGAGCAGGGTCCTTCCCCTCCTTAGGGATGACCGTAATGTATGCTCTCAGGAACGCAGGGTCAAATGGGGAGTCTGGAGAGACTGCATTAAAAGCTTTAAGAAGGGGGCCAGCTAGTTCCTCACTCAAAACTTTATAGAACTTAGCGGTATACCCATCAGGGCCTGGGCTCTTACCAGCGGGAAGAGAGGACACCGCAACTTTTAATTCTTCAGGCGTGAAGGGTTCCTCCAAGGAGGCGAGAGATTGGGGTGAGATGGGGGGGAGAGCTGTTCTCTTCAGATATGTCTGCAGCACAGAGGTAAGTGATGAGTGTCCTGATTGCATTTTGGGCGAGGGAAGATTGTATAACCCAGAGTAGTATTTGTGAAAGACTGACAATATTTCCTCCGTCAGATGCACAACCCGCCCTTCCGAGTTTTTGATTGACGAGACAAACAGGGACGCTCTTTTGTCCCGTAGTGCGCGGGCCAGAAGTCTTCCCGGTTTATTGCTCCAGGCATAATAGGTACCGGCGCAAATTTGGCGATATCTCTTATGTTTGTTTTCCATTAGTAGAAGGATTTCGTGACGAACCTGAATAAGAGCCCTCAAATCGGCTTCTAGGCCGGAGGATTTATGAGTAGTTTCTAAGGAGGCAAGTTGTGTCAAGAGGGAATGGAGTTTATGGGAGGCCTCCCTCTTCAAGCAGGCTCCGTGCTTCATGAGTACTCCCCTTAGTAGACATTTCAGCGCTTCCCATTGCGTCTGAGGTGTTGTGGGGTCAGACACATGGGTAGAGACAAAGGTTTCTATGGAAAGTTGCAATTCAGATAAGCACAGAGAATCAGAGAGTAATGACTCGTTAAGCTTCCAGGAAAAAGTTGGTCGTCTGAAACTCGGAAGGGCTAGGTCGCAATGGACTGGTGCGTGGTCGGAGTGCAGGATATTGCCTATGGAGACAGCAACCAGATGTGTGAGAAGGGAGTGCTGGGGACAGATATAGTCGATACGACTCTAAGTGCCGTGAGGATGAGAGTAAAAAGTAAAGTCTCGTTCCCCCGGGTGCAGAAGTCTCCAGGCATCTACCAATTGCATCTCATGGAGCAATTTTTTGGCCCTGTTTAGGGTGTGGAGTGCGACCGAGGAGTGGCCTGAGGAAGTGTCGACCTGGGGGTTGAGAGCCAGGTTAAAGTCGCCGCAGAGGATAATCTGCCCCTGGGCGAAGCATGTCAGATTATCAAATGTTTTAATTAAGAAGGGGAGCTGATTAGTGTTTGGTACATAGATGTTAGCGATCGTGTAGACGTGGCCCTGCAAGCTACATTTTAAGAACAGAACCCTAGCATCAGCATCCGTGTAGACGTCTAAGACTTGCAACGGCAGTGATTTATGGATGAGTATGGCTACACCCCTTGTCTTGGTCGTGGAACTACTACTATGGTACCAGGCAGGGAAATAGCGGTTATGGTACGACTGGATATGAGATGTGAGAAGGTGAGTTTCTTGTAGGCAGACTATCTGAGACTTTTGTTTATGGAGGTGGTACAGGATTTGTGATCGATTCTCGGGGGTATGGAATCCCTTCACATTAAGGGATGTTAATCTAAGGTTAGCCATTACAAGGAAGCCAAAAGTCTAAACAGAAAAGGCTCCCGAGAAGCGAGCACAATGGTGAGGTCCGAATCGACTGTAACAACCGTGTGAGAACCAGAGCAAATTGTTGAACAGTAAAAAACTGCGGCCTAACGAAAAGCGGCCGAACCATTAAGGAAGACAGCTTAATAACTGCAGTGGCCAAGACCCACATGGTGAGGGCCAGTAGTATTTGGGGACCAGCGATATCCACCATAGAAAGAAGGAGCAAGAACAGTGTACAACAATGGGTCATCACACAGGCACTGCAGGACACATATCACTTGATGGGCCAGTTGTCACCTTGGGTAGGTACAGAGAGGATAAGACGCCAAAGAGAAGGAGAGTATGATAAAAGGGCTGTTAAGACAAAATTAAACAACAAAAATAAATAAATAATAAACAAACATATATACGGAAGGGAGGGGGGAGTGAGGAAGGGGAATTGGGAAAGGAGAAAAGAGCCAGGGAATTTAAAAAAAAAAAAAAAAAATGAAAAGGGGGGGGGGTGTTTGCGTCTTTATATACCTACTGCCCAGGGTGGCGACTGCAGGCGTTGGGACCAGATAATATAAGAGATGGAGAAAGAGCATAAGGCATAGTATATGAGAAGTCATGAGAGAAAAAGTCGACAGGACAAAATTGCGTAGGGTTAAGACCGGGAGTCAGAACAGCCAGGCAACTGGCTGGTATCCTCACCTCTCCTTCTGGATCAAAACCATAGAGGACTTAAGGTAAGGACCAAACCACACTAGAAAAGCAGGAGAGCGTCTCACATAAGACAATGAAATAAGTCCGGCCACATCGGTTCAGAACATCATTCAACGATGGGGGCGCATTTTAGAGGAACGACTTGCAGGACTTCCCGGGCGTCTGTGGGCTCTATGATACTTCGGAGAAGTTGATGGAGAGCGTTGGGCCCGCGCGTTCAGCGGAAATTTCTGCAGAGGTGGCGGGTCTTTGGAGGCCGCTGCGTCCCAGTCCGGGAGAGATATTTCAGGAAGGTCCAGTGTAGAGATGAAGATCGGAAGGTCCGCTGGGGGAGCGTAGAGTGAGGGTCTCACCCTGATGTCTCACTTGGAGTGAGAAGGGGTAACCCCACTTGTACAGGATGCTTTTAGATTGTAGTGCCGATAAGAGAGGCTTGGGGTGCTTAAAAAGTAGAGTTTTTTGAAAGGTGGGGAAAGGGGGTCCTATTTTGGCCCCTTTGAATGTTTTTTGCATAACGGGTTTTCCCTCTTGATCTCTCTTTAAGGACGTAGCAGGGTTTTCTGCATTAACGTCTCTGGAGTGAAAAATCTTGGTTAACGGGCAAAGGGGCTCTATGAGTCGGCGAATTCAATGGGGTTTGTCGGTTTTTTCCCCAAGATGTAATTGAAAAGTTTAGTGAGAGGGGAGTAGATCCGCACCTTTTACCCTTTCGGGAAGGCCCCGTTTTCTGATGTTATTACGACGATTGCGGTTCTCCAAGTCGTCCATGTGGGCGGAAAAGTTAAATTGCGGGTGCTTTGTTCGGGATGTTGTTGAAGATAAAGAGATTTTTACGATTGTAGATTTTGGCTTCTCTAGTCTCCGTCCCTTGTCCGAAGGCCGCTACGTTGTTTGCAGGGGAAACGCAGGTCCTGTCTCCTGTTTGTTGGGGGCCCTTTCCCCCATTTGCGCTGTCCTTTTTTGTGGGCAATTTTGGAAAGAAGAGAGCAGCTTGGATGTGCTTGCAAAGTGGTAGGCTCCTCCGGGGGCGGGGGGCCTATAAAAACCTGTTTGGGCCCCCATTGGGTTTGGGGAGGGGGGGGAGCAAGGACCCGGTGTAGGGGGAACGGGGGCTGGTACCCCAAATTGAGGAAGACGGACTAGAGTTCCATGAGCCGTTCTCTGGAGCCATAGTGGTGTTTAGCAGTGCAGGGAATGTACTTGCTCGATTGGGCCCGGACTGGGAATTTCATCTCTCATAATGGTGCTGTTTGATGAACTCTTCACTGATGGGGCGTCTCCCCTGGACATACAGGGTAGAGCCTGGGCAGGTCTTTCCTGGTGGTCTGAGCCCCTAGGGGGACCATGGTTAATTAGGGGTGTCTCTCCCACTCCACTTTGAGCCTGGTGGTTTAATGGGCTCGCTGCAAGCGGGGGATGCTCTGAATCCTGATCATTGCTGCCTGCAGGATTGATGGAAGGAGGCACAGATATGGGGAGGGGTAGACTTATTGCCCCCCCTATCGGCCAGGGTTGATGCCCCTATCAAGACCCTGCAAATCGGGGTGCAGTAGTGATGGGCACAGGGTTCCCTCAAAGACTTTGCCCGGAGTAGATGATGACGGGTCACTGATGAGGGTGGGTGCCAGGTGGGCCTGTGAGTATAGGGTGATAGGCTGGGAGAAACAGTCAAGCTCCTCTGGAACTTCAGTGGCCCAATTCATGGAGCCATTGTGTGTCTCAGGCAGACTAACGTTCAGCGCTAGTGGGGCTGAGGCTGCAGACATGCCATTTGAAAGGGCAGAGATTTTGGCCTGGCATTGAGAAAAAACTTCCTACCTGAGGGAGGCTCGTTTATAAGAGGCGTGGGCCGGTGTTCCGAGGTGGGGGTGCTGGGGTGGGGGGTGCAACCTGTGCCCAGGTGAGTCCTCCGCTTGCCTGGTCGTTGCGTCCTTTCCGGGGTCCCCGGAAAAAGGGGTGGTCGTGGCTGGGCTGCAAGGAGTGAGGGGGGGTTCTTGTGCAGGAACCTCCGTGGAGATGATGAGCGGCGGGGAGCCGCGAAGCTGCTGTGCTGATGGACTCGGCCGCGATGCTGCGGGGGATGAGTCGCTCTGCTTTGTGGGGCCTCCATGTCCCTGGTGTCCGCGGCACCGAGGGTGTGAGGCGCCCCCTTTCAGAGGTGAGGGTGGGGCTGTCTCCCGGGGGGAACCTCCGCGGAGATGATGAGCAGCGGGGAGCCGCGAAGCTGCTTCTCCAGTGGGCTCGGCCGCGGCGCTGCAAGGCTGTGAGGAGGTACGTTCTGCTGCCTCTTGTTCCTGCTTGATCTTGGCGGGCAAGATGATGTTGACGGGGCTGGAGCGCGGGAAAGCGTTACCTCCTCCTGGAGCTCCTGCAGCGGGGCAAAGTAGTTAGAGATGGCTATTCCCTGTGCTGTAAGGAGGTTTGTTGGGGGGGGTTGCTTTTTGGTCTTCTTGGCCATTTTGATCCCCTAAAATTCTGAAAAAAGGGGGTCCCTTTTTAGAGTCCTGTGAAACGTCTGCTCCCCCACCGTGGCCCGGCCCCCCTATTTTTGGGGTTTTTTTTTTTTTTTTCGTTCCCTGGGACTAGATCCCCGTCGCTTTTTTAATAATGCACAAAAAAAAATTGTATTGCTATGTATTACACTGTATGTAACAGGTGCCTATTACACTGTCTGTGACAGAGCCTAAGGGTACGTCCACACAGCATAGAAAAAAATAAAGTTAAATTTGGATTAAAAAATCTGTTTGGGTTTTTTATTGTTTTTTGAATGGTTTTGGGGGGGAAGTTTTTTGTGGTTTGTGGATTCGCCCGTCCCCCTTATCATTGAATAGCACACCTTCTGCCTGAAAACGGGAAGGAAGAATGTGCATATTCCCAGGTTTTCAGAATTCCTGCAGTGTGAAAATCTGTCCAGTAGAAAAACTTTGGCGGAGTTTTTCTGGGAGATTTTTATTAAAGTTTTTGGGGGATTTTTGAGAGTTGGGATTTGAAAACCTTGAAAAAACCAACTAAAAACTTTTGGTGGGCGTCCCCAATGGCTTGGAACAGGCGACTCGGAGGCCGTTTTTTGGGGTCCACGGTTGCATGGCAGCTGGCACCTGCAATTGCTTTGCGGGGTGTCAATGGGTGAAGAGGGACTGCCTCCCTTGTGGTCCCCGGGGAAGTTGGCAAGTGTGTGCCTACTGTTTCACTAAATGCCATCTTTGGGGAAACCACCCCCGCCTGGGTTGTGGAAAGGGAACAAAGAATTTTGTAGAACTTGGGGAAAATGGGATTTTAAATCGGGAAATCCTAAGTGCCCAAGTTTTTACCACCTGAATGTCCTTTTTTCCCCCATTTACCAATTTTAGCTGATAAAATTTATATAGCACAGTCTTTATTTAAAATTAAAAAAAGGGTTTTTTGAGAAGCTTGAAAATTTGGGGCGACATGTCCATTAGGGGGGTGCACCTTTTTTGGTGTATTTGCCCAAAAAAAAACTGTCACGCTTATTTCTATATAAAAAAAATGTTATCCCAAAATTTTGGCGATTTGACATTTTTGAAAGCGCCTAAAGTAGGTGCATAAATATGCTAGTTTTTATGTATGGCCTTTTTTTGGTATGCCCTAAATTAGGGACATTAAATTGTTATAAAGGTATACCCCCATGCCCGTTTTTTTAAAGGTTTTTTTATTAGGCGCATTTTAAAATCATTTAATGCTCCTTAAAAAATGGTTTTGTAGAAAAACGCCCCCCCTTTTTTTGCTGTAGCCCCTTTGTAGTACAAACCAGGTGGAGCGTTAGGTTAGTGTTTAGTTTACTTAAAGGCTTTCCGAAACGTGACTTTTTAGTGACATGGTTAATAATTTTGATGTTATTTTGGGATTGTGGGGTGCAAGTTCTATTTTGTTAGGCAGTCTGGCTGTTTGTGCAGCCTTACTTAGTTTCTGTTTTCTTGCCAAAAATATTTAACTTGTTTAAGGGTGCGGCCACAGTATTGAATGTGAAATGAAAGAGTAGTTATTAAGATATTGTGTGTGTGGCATTTTATAGCTCTATCTAGACATACATGGGGCTTTCCATTTCTCTTCCCCCCTGTTAAAGATAAGCCTAAGGACTTTTTTGTAGAAGTATCTTACCCTCACGTTTTTAAAAATTTTGTGTTCGGTTTTTTTTCATTCTTTTGGTTATGGCCATAAGTACCATTTCACATTTGACCCAAAATCTGTGGGTCCAGAGTTTTAAAAAAGGAAGACAAAAAACCCCGGGCCGTTGTTGGGTCCTAAAAAATCCCGGGGCCTGGGTTCCCTTTGTGTTAAGTTTTTTAAAATGGCTGGGTTACCGGCATTTTTTTACCAAAAATGTGAATACGACATGTTTTTTTCAGGAGAAAACCTTTGTTCCCGCCTAATTTTTGCATTTTTCCACATAGTCCTTCCATTCCCCGCGTCATGTAAATGAAATCAGCCTAAAAAATTTGCATTTTCAAAATTGCTCCCCTCCGTATGACAGTGCAACCCCTTATAAAAAACAGTCACCAAATAATACACCGATTTGGGCAAAATTACAAGCAAATGTTTGTTACCAAAAAAAAAAAACCCCCTTTATTAAACCCGATCCAAAATTTAACTTAAAGGAGTTGTCTCCCTTCAGGTTTCAGGGAATGCATCAATGAAATTACTCTGTCCTTTTGGTTCGACTGACTCATTTGTTACAGCCCCTTTGTTGTCGCTCTGTGCTGTGCTGTGCTTAAGATGCTAATTAGATAATTAGCTTCTCAAATATTAACGGAAAATTTTATCTGATCCCCAAAAAAAAGCCCAAATTACATTTTGTTTATTTTAATAAATAAAGTTTTTAAAATGCTGGCGGCAGGACCTGTGGTGCCTGTGTGTGCATCCCTCACTGTTTCTCATTGAACAAACGCAGGGGGGGGAAATTTTTTTTACAGGTCAGTTATGGGGAAACTGAAATGCAGGGAGGTCATAAATTCACTTGTATTCCTTAGGGGGAAAAAAGAGGAAAAAAGCAATATATTTGGAAAAATGTTTTTTTTTTTGTGTTCCCCTAAATTTTGAAAGCTATTTTTGTGGAGCAACCCCCTTTAAGGTAAAATAATTTTGCCAGAGTTTGGAAAAAACATGAACACCCATGTGACTATCGTGTACACGGGCTCTGAAAGAAGGTATAATGCCATACGGGCCTTTATAGTTTTGATGTAGTAAATTTTGTAAAGCTTGCAAAAATTATAAGTGATTACATTGCAGTTCATTTAGTGACTTCCGGAGACGTCTTTTCTGTCGGAGTCGTTCTTTTCCATTTTTCTCATCTGCCCGACCACCATGATGACTTCTCCCGGCCATGACTCTTCACTGTAGTAGTAGTAGCCCCCTGTAGCCAGGTAATTGCCCTTTGTAGCCCGGTAGTAGCCCCCTTTAGCCAGGCAGTTGCCCTCTTTAGCCAGGTTATTGCCCCCTGTATCCAGATTGATGACGCATTTATCAAGGTTATTGCCCCATGTCGCCAGGTTATTGCCCCCTTTAGCCAGTTTGTTGAACCCTTTAGCCAGGTAATTGCCCCCTTTAGCCAGATTGTTGCCCCCTGTAGCCAGGTTATTGCCTCCTTTAGCCAGATTGTTGAACCCTTTTAGCCAGGTTATTGCCCCCTGTAGCCAGGTTATTGTCCCCTGTAAACAGGTTATTGCCCCTGTAGCCAGGTTGTTGCCCCCTGTAGCCAGATTGTTCCCCTCTTAAGCCAGATTGTTTCCCCCTTTAGCCACGTAATGGCCCCTTTTAGCCAGATTGTTGCCCCCTGTAGCCAGGCTATTGCCCCCTTTAGCCAGGTTTTTGCCCCCTTTAGACAGGTTTTTTCCCCCTTTAGCCAGATTTTTGCCCCCGTAGCCAGGTAATATGCCCCCTTAGCTAATGAAAATAAAATTTAAAAAAAGCTACTCACCTCACCATGGTCTGCGCGTCCAGGTCCTGGAGCTGGTGAATGTTGTAAGCGGCATGACGTCATCACGCCGCTTATGCCGACATGAGGGGCCTGGGATCTCCAGGGCCTGCAGAGGCTGCCGAGTGCTGAGATCCAGTGTCGCAGGCCGCGTGGTGAAAGCCGTGCGTCACGCCACCTGCGACGCTGATCTGTATGTACAGCGCTCAGTGAGCACTGTACATACAAGGGAGCAGGCAGGATGGTAATGATCCATCTTGCCTTCTCACTAGCTCTGACTCTGCGCGTCTGTTGTAAAATGGCCATGCAGTAAGAGAAATCAGCAGGCGGCGCCCCCTCTGGGGATCTGCGCCCTGGCGCCCCGGGCGATCGCCTGCACCTAGGAACAGCACTGGCGCTCCAGGCCCACGGCAGCGGTCTGGAGCCCGCTGAAGTTCGGGGCACAGGCAGTTTTATTCAGGGCTTGTGCCCCGGATAAAACTGCCTAGCGACACCCCTGAATCACCCAAAATATGGAGCTTTTTATTAGTAAAGTTAAAACAGTTGCCTGTCAGCATAACCAAGACTAAGGGTATGTCTCCACGGTATAGCAAAACAATCATATTTTTGGCAGTTTTAGGATTCTAAAACCGGCAAAAATACGATCATTCAGGCAGCCACATAGACGACATTAGAAAAAACTACCTGTGTCCCACTCACTGATCAGTCAACTAAAGAACCAACATGAAGACTGTGCACCTACAGAACACTTCTTTGTTGCTTGTGTGACCTGATGATAGCTAGAGAGGAATTCTAAGTTGCACTTCAATACATTTATAAGCAAACATGCAATAGGACATAAAATTGTTGTCTTTCAAGCTCTGACCACCTCCACTCGGGCACATGGATATTATATCTGGTTGGAACCCAAAATGACCCAAAACATAGAATAGCTCACAAAAGCGATTGCACCCCTCACATTTCTGTAAATATTGAATTACCGTATATACTCGAGTATAAGCCGCCCCGAGTATAAGCCGAGGCACCTACTTTTGCCACAAAAACCGGGAAAGCTTATTGACTCGAGTATAAGCCGAGGGTGGAAAACGCAGCGGCTACTGGTAAATTTTAAAAATAAAAACATATACCAATAAAATTACATAGACAGTTTAATGTCTCCCATAGGCAGATATAGGCAGGTATAGGCAGTTTAATGTCCCCCATAGGCAGTTATAGGCAGTTTAAGGTCCCCAATAGGCAGATATAGGCTGGTATAAGCAGTTTAATGTCCCCCATAGGCAGATATAGGCTGGTATAGGCAGTTTAATGTCCCCCATAGGCAGATATAGGCATGTATAGGCAGTTTAATGTCCCCCATAGGCAGATATAGGCTGGTATAGGCAGTTTAATGTCCCCCATAGGCAGATATAGGCTGGTATAGGCAGCTATATGTCCCCATAGGCAGGTTATAGGCAGGTATAGGTCCCCTAGGCAGGCTATAGGCAGGTATAGGTCCCCTAGGCAGGGTATAGGCAGGTATAGGTCCTCTAGGAAGGCTATAGGCAGGGTATAGGCAGGTATAGGTCCTCTAGGCAGGCTATAGGCAGGGTATAGGCAGGGTATAGGTCCTCTAGGCTGGGTATAGGCAGGTATAGGTCCTCTAGGCAGGCTATAGGCAGGGTACAGGTCCTCTAGGCAGGCTGTAGGCAGGGTATAAGCAGGTACAGGTCCTCTAGGCAGGCTATAGGCAGGATATAGGCAGGTATAGATCCTCTAGGCAGGCTATAGGCAGGGTATAGGTCCTCTAGGCAGGCTATAGGCAGGGTATAGGCAGGGTATAGGCAGGTATAGGTCCTCTAGGCAGGCTGTAGGCAGGGAATAGGCAGGTATAGGTCCTCTAGGCAGGCTATAGGCAGGTATAGGCAGGTATAGGTCCTCTAGGCAGGCTATAGGCAGGCTATAGGCAGGTATAGGCAGGTATAGGTCCTCTAGGCAGGCTATAGGCAGGTATAGGCAGGGTTTAAAAGCCAAAAAAAAGCCACTTACCTGGCTCCTCGCTGCTCTGTCTCCCTCGCCACTCCGTCTCCCAGCCGTCCGGCCTTCCGTGCTCTCTCCTGCATCTTCTCGGCACAGGCGGCGGTGATGTCATCAGGCCGCGCACGCAGTGTGATGACACACACTGCCTGTGCCGGAAACTCCGGACGGCCGCCAGTCTGCGGCCGCCCGGAGTCCACTGCGGAGCACGGAGCGCTCGCTCTCTGCTCCGCAGTGGTATCTCTTCACCTATATGCGCTCCGGAGGAGTCGCATACAGGGGAAGAGATAGCTGACAGCGCCTGGGCCACCGCAGTGCCCGGACGCTGTCAGGTATTCGGAATTCAGTTATATGCGCTCCCTGAGGAGCCACATATAACTGAAGCGTCCCTGTCGGCGCACGGGCTATCGCAGCGCCTGAGCGCCAACAGTGACTCGAGTATATGCCGAGGGGGGATTTTTCAGCACATTTTTTGTGCTGAAAAACTCGGCTTATACTCGAATATATACGGTATATCTTTTCAAGACAACACTGAGGATGACACTCTGATACAATGTAAAGTAGTCAGTGTACAACTTGTATAACACATCCCCCTCAATGTCTAAACTACTGGAAACAAAAGTAGAACACCCCAAAGTGCAGTTTTTTGGGTTTGGCCCCTTTAAATTTTCCAGCAGGGGGCCTAACCTCCTTGGGCATGGAGTTCACAGAGTTTCCCCAGGTACCAATATATCTTCTTCCACTCCTCCATGAGACATCAAGGAGCGGTGGATGTTAAAGCCCTTTTGGCTTTTCCATCTTCCCCCTTTTGAGGATGCCCCACAGACTCAAAAAGGTTTAGGTCGGGAGACTTTGTTTTCCCCCGTCCACACCTTTTACCCTCATTTTCTTTAGCAAGGCAGTGGTCCTCTTGGAGGTGTGTTTGGGGTAGTTAATCATGTCCTAATACTACTCATCGGACCAGTTTCCGAAGAGAGGGGATCATGCCTGCTCAGATGAAAACTAAAATGCGAATGAAATGTACCCCCCACGGTACGCCATGCAGCCGAACCATGACTCCAACACCCGCTTGACTAAAAAACAAAAACAAACGGGTCTTTGTACTCCCACCTGGTTGCCATCACCCCTTAACCTCGCAAAAAAAGCGGGCAGCACCCCTCTGTCATCTGAAAAGAAAATCTCGGGATGGGACACGAGCACGTCACTCAACTTTTTTGGTCACCTTGCGGGCCTACTGAGGGGAACCTGTCTTGTTAAACCACGTTTTGGTCTTTGACCACCGGCTGCAGCTCAGGTCGGGGGTTTTGGGCATCTTCTTATAGCCTTGACCATTTTTATGTAGAGCAACAATTCTTTTTTTCAGACCTCAGACATTTCTTTTCAATGGGGAGCCATGTTGAACTTCCGTGCCCAGTATGAGAGATGTGATTGGTTTAAACACCAAATTTAAAACATCGGTCCCCATTTTTCAAAAAACCTGAGTCACACAAAACTGTGGGGGGAAAATGCAAATGGGGACACTTATTTTTTGGGTTCTTACTTTTTTCCCATGGTTTTTAGACATTGAAACTGGTGTTTGAGTGATTTTGAGGGCGCACCAAATTTACACTGTTAGGGCTTGTTCACACGGAGTTTTCACTCCGTGTTACAAGCGCTTTTTAGATCCATGTCAATTCTTTCAAAGACGGATCCAACGCGCTATGGAAACACGCGGGGCGATCCTCATTGAACACCGCTCGTTTCCTCATTGACCGCAGGATAAAGTCACTGCTAATTTTTTAATCCCTCTGGTCCATTCAGTCGACCCCCGAGACAGATTAAAAAGCGCTTGTAACGGGGGAGTAAAACTCCGTTGAACAACCCTTATAAAACGTACACTGACCACTTTACAGTGTACAACCCCAAAATATCTTCATTGTTGCCCCATAAAAAATATAATACAAATTTTACAGAAATTTGGGGGGTGACACTTTTGGAATACTGAAAATTTTTTGCTGGGCTCACCCAATCCAAACAAAACAGTTTTTTTCAAAATTAAGTACATTTTGATGGCTTTCCCCCAGAAAAAAAAAAATTCTGTGGAAGGGGTATAGCAGCTTGACCCATGGCAAATAGGTGATTGCTGATCGTCTTTTAGGAAGGTGTGGTGTTTGTCTTTCAGTTAGGCCTCGTTCACACGGCTTATTTGGGGACGGATTGGGCGCCGTACTCGCCCCGGGATTTGCGCTTCAGTACGGCGCCAATCCCCTTTTCCTTAAAACGGTAATCCACGCTCTCATAGAGAAACAGGGGTTTCCTCCCCCCCCCCCCCGGGCGAATCCACCGGGGGGGGAGAAACTGACAGCACATTTTTTTAGGGCGGGGGAACCCCGAAACAATGCATTTCTATGGGGCCGGGACCCGGGCCCCCCGCCGGCCCCGGGCCCCGCGCCCCCCTTTATTCACGGGGGATTTGGTAGTCAATACGGCTCACAAATCCGTGGGGAATAAGCCGTGTAACACGGCCTTAGACTCTTTTACTGAAGGCAATCTGAGTTGCATCTTCACAAGCTAGAGACCAAAATACTGGTTATCAGATCTGGATCTGTAATATGCCCCTTTAGGCTATAAGATTTTTGCTCAGATTTTTACTGCAACAGGCACCTTCATACAGAAAAAAGGATTCTCAAGTCTCAAAGCCATGTGCAAGGAGCCCATAATGAAGCACATGGAGTCCCTACTTATATTGCCTCTATGCTTCTAGGGGAGAATAAGATGGCTTGGCTGCATTGGAACATGCCATGATTTTTTTCCTTGAAAATAAAATATAAAAAGCTGCAGTAAAGGTCAACCTTAGATCCCCATAGGCAACATATTATGGATAAGTACAAGATACAACCACGATACTGCAATATGAATAAGGCTGTGTACACCTTTTCTGCAAAAAAAACAACAACATGCATTTCTTAGGAAGCCTGAAGTGGTTGAACACGGGGGGATTGTCTCCAAGAAAATAGTTTAGACATTTTAGACAGTTCATACATATAAAATGTTTATGATGCACATACAATATTCATTCAGAGCAGGCAGGTGTCAACATTGGAGTATTTCCTGGTGAGGCTCAACCACAATTATAAATGCACTAAAGACAGCACAATGTAATATGTAATAAACTGGTAAACAATTAATAACTAAAGAATTTGGTATCAATAATGAGTTAGGCTAATAAAATATTAAAATAGATAAATTAATATTTAATCAGCTGTTAACAAAGTGTGATGTCTTGATGTATCAAAGGGTTTTCTCACTACAATGATTAGCTTTCAATATAAAAGGACAGTTAAATTAAGACTTTTACTAAATCCATTGCTCTTTTGATATTGCCCTGGTCAGGAGAAAATCTGCTCTTAAGTGCATAAAAGTGTCTCTAGGGTTTCAGTCCACTCTCTCTTTTCCGTTAGACAGGAACAGGGATGAGTCCCCATGGGCCCAAAGGGGCAAAAATTTATCTCTAACAAGATTAGATTACTGAACTGTTAGCCTTTGAAAAACACTTGTTTTCACTCCTGGGAGGTCTGTAGCTTTGTTTCCTACAGATCAAATCTCCTGCAGTCATCTCACTGAAACATGCTCAGCTAGGAATAGCAGAACTCATTATCTGATCACTGCTATAGAACCACCCACAGTCAACAAGAGTTAGTCGAACTGCCTTGACTCTGTGAAACAGCATGGTGAGCCTACTTTACAAAAAATTATGAAAAATGTTCAAAATGTCATGTATACTCCAAATTGGTACCAAGAAAAACTAAAGCTTATCTCATAAAAATAAGAACACAGGTCCAATACCAGAAAAATAAGAATGTACTTGGTGTCAGAAATGGTGCTTCAAGACTAAATTTTATTTTTTAAAAAAGTTTATCTTTTTAAAAGTAGTAAAGCATAACAAAACTGTATAACGAAATAATAATAGTAATAATAAATAATAATAGTGTAAAGATATCCTTTTATATTTGTATTATAAACTTCATAGAAACAACACCTCCAAAATAATTACACTATTTTTTTTTTACTGCTCCCAAAAATATTTTTCTTTGTTCCCCAATAGTTTCAATTGTACCATTAGAAAATAAATCTTGTCCCGTAAAAGAGTTAGGGTATGTTCACACAGCTGATTTGGACGCTGTTAGGGGCACGGAAGCACTCCGAAAAGCTTCCCAAATGCCCTCAAAATTTATTTTCATTGATTCTTATTTAAAAACGCATTGTATTCAAACACGGTTTTTTGGGAAAAAAAGTGTCATGTCAATTCTTGAAGCTTTTCCAATGCTGAAAATCCCCATAGGAATCAATGGAGAGCTCCAAAGCTTTGGCGCGGTTTTGGGCGCAGCTGTGACGCAGATTTTCATGGTTTTTTTGAACGGTTTTTTAAAGTTGTAATGTAAACTAGTTAAAATAAGAGCAGGTCAAAACCAGGCACCAAACTGTGCCTAAAACGTGCGTCTCAAAAACCTCATCAAAACTTTGTCAAAACCTCTTTTGAAGAGGTATGTTTCAGGCGAAGTATGTTTCAGGTGAAGTTTTGATGTTTTTTGATGCTGTTCTGGGCGCTGAAAAATCAGCGTCCAAACAGAGCCCAAACAGCCGGTGAAATACCTTATGGTCTTGGAAAAAGAGGGGGAAAAAAGGGAAAAAACAGGCAAGGTAAAAGGGGTTCCCCATGCTTTTCAAGACCTGCTTTTCAATTCAGGCGGGTGGTTTAAACACATGATTGGCTATCGCTTGCTTTTCCTGCGAGTCTTTTACGGGGGACTTTGGGTAATGGAAAAAAATCTAAATAGTATAAAAAAGGGGCTACAAACTCAAAGGGTTAAAGTTTTCTGTAACATAGATAACAAGCTCCTTGCTACTGAAACACAAGCAGGGATACACCCATCCTTCCCAAAACCCACATTTTTCTGTTAAGCAGAAGGGGTCGAAAACCTAGGAAAGCTTGTGTAAACAAGCAAAAGATAAGATATGCTCTAACTCTGTAGGGATGCAAAATCTGAACAGCAATATATTTGACAATAGTTTTTATTTACTCAAACACAAAAAAAAAAGGGCCCCAAACTACACTAATTGGGCGGACAAAGACTAACCCAGTAGGAGAACACAGGCCTGTGCACTTGGGAAAGTAAAACAGCTGAAAACAATGACAAGCTCACACACCCCTCTACTGAGGAACAACAGAAAGATTAAGACTGCACCTTTTAAACAGGTACCATTACAACCATAGCAAAAAAAGCCACAGTTTAATAATGGGAATTGCAAAAAAAACAAACATACAAATAAAACAACCACTCACTGCCTTTATGTAGAGGTTTTGGGGTTTCTGGTATCTAATTGCACATAGAAAAGGCATACAAAGAATACTGGTGTGAACTGGGATTTTCCAAAGTGCGTTTTTTTTAAAAAGTTGTTCCCCATAAAGGGGGTGTGAGCGCTGCCTTAGTTATCTCAGCTGTTATATCTTTCCCCAAGTACACAGGGGGCCCGTGTTGCCTCCCCTGGGTTCAGTCTTTATCCAGCCATTGAGCTGTAATTGGGGTTTTTGTCTCTTTTTGAGTAAAAATTTCCCAGTCAAATCTTTTTTGCATTTGCCTACACATTTAAAGCAATAAAAAACATGAAACCTTTTAATGTTTGCAAGTGGGGTTTGGGGGGATTTACCCCTTTGTCAAGATATACTGTTGTCTTTCCCCCCCCAAGTTTTTTGGGGTGGACCCACTCCCATAAATAATTTTTTCTTTTACGCTTAATCTATCCATTCAAACTGCGGTAGTTTTTAAAAAAAACACCTATGCCCCCGGTTTTGATTTAAAAAAATGGGGTTTTTTTTTTAACAGGGGGGGCCCCTTTGGCCGGGTTATGGAAAAATTCTAAGGGTGTGTACTGCAAAATACGTGGGGCAAAAAAATGTTTTTAATTTTGTTGAAAAAAATTTTACAATTTTAGTAAAGGGCAAAAAGGCAATTTCCCAAACTCTACACACCTTTTGGTGCTCTCCCTCGCCTCAAGGAGAGATGTTCCCCTTTCTGAGCCACTCATTGCCTCCCACACAGCCAACCAGTATCACTTTGCTCTGCACTGATGAGGGACAAACATCCCGAATCAGATGTATGCAGATGGGTGATGCTGGCTTGGCTAAATATCCCTTTTGCTTTCTCAAGACCCAGTGGGTCAAAAGCGAATTAAGGATTTGTTACATCCAATAGAGGGCGCATGAACTTCTCAGCTCCTTTCCCATAATGCCTTGTGATTTGTGAATTTGTTGTAACTAAGAACGGCGCCTTTTGTGACTAAAGCCTGAATCGCAGTATGCCCTTATGTTTTCTGAACTTTAAATACTGCACCATTCCAGAGACTTGAAAATCTTACATCACTACCAGTAACACGTTCCAGTAAATTCCTGCTGTCACCTAATCTGTAAGCAGATGGCTCTATGGTGGCACATGAAGTCCCCTATATTGCATATTACAGAGACACTGGGATTTTATGTGCCACCAGATGGTGCTCTATTTGGTGTTGTATGTCACAGAGGTACAGTAGGAGTCTAAATAAATTCGAAGGGTCCTCTGCTAGGATTCCATACAACTAAGAAGTTGTATGCAGCCATAACACATAGACTTTGGGGACAGTTTGAAAACACTTTAGCCAGATTGAATGGGGCAAATCCATGTCCTGGCTATCCAACGTGTCACAGTTCAGATGGAACCACATATATTTAAAGGAGTTGGCTTGGCATGTTTCAGAGTTAGGGTTATTCTCTACGGCACAGGTTGTCGGTTTTTCAGACGGTTTGCGGTTTTACAAACCTCTCTGAAAACCGACAACCAATGTTCACCCATAGACTTCAACAGAAAATCCGTGCAGCAGTCCACATTGCATGCATTTTCTACCGGACAATTATTTACACCGCCACCGGTGTAGAACATTGTTCATTCTTCCGCCTGGTTTTCGGGCAGAAGATGAACATGTCGGAGCGAAGGGGGACGGATTGAATATGCAAACCGCAGACAAAAGCCGCCCCCCTGCGTGTCAAAAGAAATGCGACCGGTATTTGGTCTTTTTCCATTTAAGACTCCCTTATAGGCATCTTCAGATTCATACTTCATGGTTAGGCTGTGGGTGGTTCTATAGCAGTGATCGGCGTATCAGCTCTGATATTCGGTGAGCCTATTAGAGGAACATTGCTAACAGAAGGATTTAGCAAGGTGCAAGGGTTAAGGTTTGTCAAACAAGCTCCTGTGCTGCTGATAAGACACAGCAGGGAATTATTTCACCATAATCGGCCTTTGCAGCTGGAGCAATGAGAGCAGAGATAAATAGTTGGTAACCTAGGGAAGCTTTGAGATAAGATCTCTTCAACCTCTGAAACCAAGCAAAGTCAGAACAGCAATGTATTTGGTAATAGCCTTCATTTACCTTTACCTACTCATTAAATCTAATCATTGTGGTGAGAATACATTTCTAATTAAAGCAGTGGGATTCAGAATATGTGTCAGAAATTGAGAAAAAATGATGCCGTGTGAACATACCCAAAGGGTGTAGACTGAGGGCACTTGATTAATTAGTTGGATTCAACCAGCAATAATATAAACGACAATGTAACAATCAAATGTATTAACACCATCTGTGTGGGAAGGGCAGGGACAGTCACAGCTTTATTTACAAAGAAAATTGTCTGCATGTCTTTCATTTATCAAGTATTGAACCACCCGTCACTTCACAAGCCTGCCCAGCAGTTCAGAGGTGGACACAGGTTCATTCAGCTGAATTACGGCTCAGGACAGCATTTTCCCTCCTATCAGCGGTGTCTTCTGAAAAGAGAGTATAAACTTGAAATAAAGTAATAATGTATGCCATAAAATTGAATACATTACTGTCTGGAAAAGCGGGATGGAAGCTGCTTAAAGGGGTGCTTCCACCTCAGATATCTATGGCATATCAATAGGATATACAGTACCATAAGGGCGACATGTATGAACGGGGCTGTGCCAGATATCTGCCGTCTTTTCAGCCCGATATCAGACGCAGCCACGTCTATACATTTTTAAATCTCCCGTACGCCATTATCAGGCGCATTACAGAGCACCTGCGGCGCTTTGTAATGCGCCCGATCTCGGGGTGTGTGCGGGAGGCGGGGCGCACTAGAACCGTAGCAAAGCTATAGTTTTATAGCTTCGCTACGGCATTTCTAAGCGCATTACAGCTGGAACAGGTAGAGCACTTTCAAAGTGATACCTGAGCCAGAAATGTCACTCTAGCACTAGAATGCGCCTGATTTAAGACCAACTGTAGAGCAGATTCATAAATCAGACGCATTCTATGCCAGTATAATGCGCATGAAATTTGGGGTGTAAACGCCAAATTTCATACATGTGGCCCTAAATGTCTGATAGATGCGAGACCTGGACCTATCTTAAGAACATGCCCCTTAGGCTTATGTTCATACGGGGTAATTTCGGTACGCATTTTGCCGCGTATTTGCGCTCTGATATGGGCGAGATGCGCAACGAAATTACGGTAATTCATAGTTCTCATAGAGAACTATGGATTACGCCTCCTCTCCCCGCTCGTACAATACAATCGTATTGTACGTGCGGGGAGATAAGTGACATGTCAATTACTTGCAGCAAATACGCGCCGCGAGTAATGCATGTATATGGGGCCAGCGGGCTGCCGGCTCCCCCACGCCTATGTGCATACATGCCAACTCTCCCGTTTTTGGCGGGGGGGTCCCGCTATTTGGGGTCCCCCCCCACCCTCCCGGGGGAGTTGGCTCGTTAAATAGCTAGTGCGCTACTCTGGCGCCGCCGGGCCGCTCCTACAGGCGGTGAAGCGGGCGCAGCGCCCGCTTCACCTGCCCGGAGTCTCGCTGTGCAGGGAGGAGGCAGGAGGGATCGCTTCCTCCTCCCTTCTCCCCCTGTATGTCCGGCGCCGGTGTGTGCGCCGCACATACAGGTCAGCGGCGCAGGGGAAGTGACGCGCGGCTGCAGGGGAGTGACGCGCGGCTGCTCTCACTTCCCCCTGCGCCGCTGAGGAGATCGTCCGGAGCGGCCGTGCTGCAGGAGCCTGGTGAGGTAAGTGGATTTTATTATTTTATTTTTATTAGCTATATGGGGGGGCTCTGCCTGGCAACAGAGGGGGCATCTACCTGGCAACAGAGGGGGCACTACCTGGCAACAGAGGGGACATCTACCTGGCAACAGAGGGGGCATCTACCTGGCAACAGAGGGGGCACTACCTGGCAACAATGGGGGCACTACCTGGCAACAGAGGGGGCATCTACCTGGCAACAGAGGGGGCATCTACCTGGCAACAATGGGGGCACTACCTGGCAACAGAGGGGGCACTACCTGGCAACAGAGGGGGCACTACCTGGCAACAATGGGGGCACCTACCTGGCTAACAAAGGGGGGCACCTACCTGGCTACAGAGGGGCATCTACTTGGCTACAAGGGGGCATCTACCTGCCTGTAAGGGGCACTACCTGCTTATGGGGGGTTACTACCTGGCTATATAGGGCATCTACCTGGCTTTCTCCCAAAGCCGTTATGCAGTTAGGTGGAGTGGGTGTGGCATTTTGAAGGGGTCTACGCGCGCCGCCATCTGAAATCTCCTGCTTTTTCATTTTCAAAAGTTGCCAACTATGCCTATGTGTGAACATAGCCTGAAAGTCTTTATACTACTAATAGTGTAGGGCGCACTGACTAATTCTAATGGGAGGTCCAACTATAGCCAAGCACACTTCACACAGCACATTGCTCGATCATAGAACAGGATGGAGAGTACTGCCCAAGTGCGACTTCTCCGTTCTGCAAGAAACTTTCAGAGGTTCATTAATCAATGTCTACCTATCCTATCGAGACACCATAACTGTCTGGCACTTTCATACAACTGGTGCCTTCTACACTCCTTTAAAGTGATTTAAATCTGGCACGTCAGCGCCAGGTTTCATACATGTCGCCTGAAAAGTCATGTTCAAGCATGGGTAGATGCAAAAGGCGGACATGTCCAACTGTGACATCATTTTGATTGTTATGGAGTAAGGTGTGTGCAGAGCAAATTTCAATAAAATATATTGAATAGTGTAAAAGTTATACATGTTTTTTAGTACTAAAACAAGTGAGACACCATGTATAATAGGAATCAAATCCATTGCACCTGTTAGGCCTAGCACAAGTCAGGGTCTAATAATGACCTAGTCAGGGTGGTTTCACACACAGATTTTTTTCTAAAAACAAACTAATCAAAAACCAATGCTACAGCTTTTGTTTTTTTTAGTTTTCTAGATGTGGATTTAATAGGGGTAGTAAACAGGCTCGGACTGGGCCGCCGGGGGCCCGGGGAATCCCCCGGTGGGCCCCCCCCCCCGAGCCGCTGTGGGCCCCGGAGGCAGTGCCGTCGCTCCCCGGGGCCCGGCCGCGCATCCGGTCACTGGACGCCCGGGACCCGCGTCCCGAGCGCCCAGAGACCGGCCCGGGAGTTGGGGACTAATGTCCCCGACTCCCGGGGCTGCGCGGTGTCAGCGGAGCCCAGCGCCACTAGCGCTGCGCTCCGCTTCTCTCCCCGGCAGGTGGAAGGCGTTAGGCCTTCAGCCTGCTGGGCGCCGGCCCCTAATGCTGACGTAGGCTCGCGGTGAAGTCACTTCACCGCGCCGCCTATGCAGGGCGCCAGTACGGAGCCGGCGGCCGGAGCAGGACCCCGTGCCCGGTAAGTGGCTGGCTGTTTTTTTTTTTTTAAAATTTACTAAAAGGGGGGGGCCCTGGTAAAAGGGGGGGGCCCCTGGTACGGGGGGGGGGCCCTTTGATAAAGGGGGGGCCCTGGTAAAAAGGGGGGCCGGGATACGGGGGGGGGCCCCTGGCTAAAGGGGGGGTCCCTGGCTAAAAGGGGCCCCTGGAAAAGGGGGGCCCTGACAAAGGGGGGGGCCTGACTTAAAGGGGGTTCCCTAGCTACAAGGGGGGGGCCCGGGGCTAAAAAGGGGGGGGGGCCACCGGCTAAAAGGGGTCCCGGGGCAAAAAGGGCCGGGCCCCCGGGTTTAAAGGGGTCCCGGCTAAAAGGGGGGGGCCCCGGGTTTAAACAAAGGGGCCTTTTGGTTAAAAGGGGGGTCCTGTTTCAAGGGGGGACCTAAATAAAAGGGGGGGGGCCCTGACTAAAAGGGGGGGGCCCTGGTACAAGGGGGGGCCCTGGCTAAAAAGGGGGGGGGGGGCCCCGGGTTTTTAAAGGGGGGGGGGCCCTGCTAAAAAGGGGGGGGCCCGGAACTATAAAGGGGGGGGCCCTGGCTACAAGGGGGGTCCCTGGCTCCCAAAGGGGGGGGGGTTCCCTGGCTAAAAAGGGGGGGCCCCTTTTGGCCTACCTACGGGGGGCCCTGCCTAAAAGGGGGCCCGGGGCTACCTAAATACAAAAAGGGGCCCTGATCCCTACACAGTACTGGGGGGGGCCCCTGATTCCTGCCACTAGCTAAACGAAGCCCCTAAACTCCTGTTTACTACCTAAAGGAGCCCCCCTAACTGCTGGCGAACTACCTAAGGGGCCCTTTTTAAAATCCCTTATACTACTTAAGGGAAGCCCTAACTAAATTTTATATCCCAAAAAGGGGGGATCCCTAACTGCTTGCGGGGCCTCTAAAAAGGGGAAACCCTAACAAACCTACAGTTTACCTAACTGGGAGAAACCCCCTTACCTACAGACGGGGGCCCTTGCCTATTTCCCCTACCTACCTAGGGTCTTGTCTACCTCCCTGGTAATAAAATTTGAGGGGGGCGGGCGCCCTAGTTTTTAGCATTATCTCCGGGGGGTTTTGTTTCCCCCCCAACCGAAAACCCCCTTAGGAAAATACCCCCTTTAAGCTATGGCTTTTTTTACCCGCTTTTCCCCCCCCGGGAAAGGGTTTTTTCAGAGGGGGGAAATTTAGAAAAGAGGTGCGGGAAAAATTTGGGGTTTTTCAAAGATATTTGTGTGAAATTTTGCATTGATCTGGGGCCCGGGGACAAGTAATCTGTTTGGTGGGGGAACTGAGGGCCAAAAAAAAGGGGAATAAGAACGACTCAAGAAAAGAGAAGGGACTACAGTTTGTTTCTCCGGTGGTCCCTGAATTTTACTTCTTATTGGATCAAGCTGTATTCACTTAATTTTGTTTGTGCCCTAAAGTTTGGTGCTGCCCTTTCTATGTGGTTTTATATGGCAGTGTTGGGTTAAGGTTTTTTTTTTTTTTTTTTTTTTTTTTTTTTTTTTAACCTGACTGGGGGTTTTGGCCCTCTTGTGGTCTCTAAAATTGAGTGTTGTGGGTTAATACCTGGGTGATGTTTCTGACCTCTTTGTGGTCTTATAGGGCCCAGTTTTGTAGGTTATCCCTGAGCTGGTTTTCTGACTTTTTGGGGTCTCTATTTGGCGGTGTTGTAGGTTATCCCTGGCGGGTTTTGGGGCCTCTATGTGGTCTCTATATGGCGGGTTTTTGTAGGTTATACTGAGTGGTTTTGTTCTATTTTGGTCTCTCTATGGCAGTGTTTGTGGGTTATCCTGAGCTTTTTTGTCTGACCTCTATGTGGTTTTTTTTTATGGTGGTTTTGAGGTTATACCGAGCTGGTGTCTGATTTTGTGGTCTCCAATTGCGGTGTTGTGGGTTTTATACCTGAGCGGGTGTTAAACTCTATGTGATCTTATTGGGGGGTTTGTAGGTTATATCTGAGCGGGTGTCGGGACCTCTATGGGGTTCTATAGGGTGGTGTTTTTGGGTTTTAAACCTGAGCTGGTGTTGGAGCTCTATGTGGTGGTGTTGTAGGTAAAATTCCCAGCTTTACATTTTGTCCTAATTGACCCTTTGATAGGAGTTAGACTTTTACTTTTTTTGCTGGTGTTTATTTTAGAAGGTGGTGAGGTTTTTGGGGGCCCCAAGGGAAACATGGGGGGGGGGATTTGTATGTGGGTGCTGGAGGGGGATAGTGTATGGGGGGGGTGGAGGGGGATATTGTAGGTGGGGGGCGGGGGGATGTTGGTGGGGGGGGGAGGGGATATTGTATGGGGGGTGGTGGGGGTTATTGTATGGGGAAAATTTTGGGGGGAGGATATTGTATGTGGACTATTGGAGGGGGATTTTGTTTGGGGGAACTTTTTGGGGGGGGATATTGTTGGGGGGTTTGGAGAAGGATATTAAAAGGGGGTGGGGGGGTTTTGTTTTGCGGGCGGCGGGGGATTTTTGTTTTGCGGGTGGGGGGGGTTATTGTATGGGGGCGGGTGGGGGGGGTGGGGGATTTTGTTGGGGGGTTGGTGGGGGGGGGGGGGGTATTGTATGGGGGGGTGGAGGGGGATATTGTATGGGGGGGGGGAAATTTTTGGGGTTATTGTATGTGGGTGGAGGGGGATTTTGTAGTGGACTATTGGAGGAGGTTATTGTATGGGGGAAATATTGGAGGAGGATATTGTTGGGGGACTATTGGAGGGGGAATTGTATGGGGGGGAGGGGGAAAAATTTTTAATGCGGGGGGGGAGGGGATATTGTATGCGGGCGGGGGGGGGAAATTGTTTGGGGGGGAGGGGGATATTGTATGTGGGGGGAGGGGGTTATTGTGTGGGTGGGGGGGGGGATATTGTATGGGGGGGGGGGGGGGATTTGTATGTGGGGGAGGGGGTTAATTTGTATGTGGGTGGGGGGGGGATTTTGTTGTGGGGGGGAAAGGGGGTTTTGTTTGGGGATATTGGAGGAGGATATTGATGGGGACTATTGGGGGGGGGATTTTGTATGGGACTATTGGGGGGGGGATTTGTATGGGGTGGATGGGGATATTGTATGGGGGTGGGGGGGTTATTGTATGGGGGGCGGGGGGGGATATTTTTTTGTGGGGTTGGAGGGGGATATTGATGTGGGTGGGGGGGGGGATATTGTTGTGGGTGGGGTGGATATTGTTTGTGGGTGGGGGGGGGGATATTTTTTGTGGGTGGGGGGGTTTATTTGTTTTTGTGGGGGAGGGGGGTTTTGTATGTGGGGGGGGGAGAAAATTGTAGGTTTGAGGGGAGGGGGATTTGTATGGGGGGGGGGGGATTTTATGTGGGTGGGAGGGGGATTTTATTTGGGGGGTGGGGGGGGATATTGTATGTGGGTGGGGGGATAGTTTTGTGTGGGTGGAGGGGGTATTGTATTGGGGGGGGGGATTTTGTTTGGGGGGCGGGGGGGTTTTGTTTTAGGGGGGGCGGAGGGGGAATTGTGTATGCGGGTGGAGGGGATATTGTATGTGGGTGGAGGGGGATTTTGGTTGCGGGGGGGGGAAGGGGGGGGGGGGGATATTGTATGTGGGGTGGGGGGGGTTTTGGTTTTGTGGGTGGGGGGGAGGGGGATTTTGTGGGTGGAGGGGGATATTGTATGTGGGTGGAGGGGGATATTGTATGGGGGGTGGAGGGGATATTGTATGTGGGTGGAGGGGATATTGTATGTGGGTGGGGGGGATTTTGTAGGGGGGGTGGAGGGGATATTGTATGTGGGTGGAGGGGGATATTGTATTTTGGGTGGAGGGGGTATTGTTTGTGGGTTTGGGGGGGGATATTGTTGTGGGTGGAGGGGGAAAAGGGGATGGAGTTTATTTACCCCTTGTCTTTTGATATGTTGGGACTGGGGACATATGTGTGACCCCTTTTGCTATTTTTAACCTACAAAAATACAGTTCTGTTTTGCATACTGTATTAGTGGAAAAAATGGACCCCTTTTTATGCCCGGGGGGCCCGGTAATTTTTCTTTTTCTTTGGGTGGGCCCCGAGTTTCTTTTCCCTGGGGGCCCCCCGGGAACCCCCCAGTGGGACACTGGTAGGAATAATTTTAAGAAGGATTTCTTCTGAGGATCCATTCTGGTTTTTGGCGCAAAACACTGCTTCAAAACGGCAAATGTCCTGGGGGAAAATCTTTTATAAAAACCCGGGGGGGTTTTTTTAAAGAATATAGCAGTTTTTCGCACCCCTGGACTGTAAAACCCCAACCCCTTGTTTTTTTTTTTTTTTTCCCCCCCTTTTTAAGGTTTGCCTGTGGGCACTTTTCCCAGTCCCCAAAGAATTAAAGGGGTTTTTGCCATCGGGACCAACCCCCTTTGGGGGGGGCCATTTCGGTTTCTACGAGGGGCGGGGAGAGGGTGTGAATGTGCTGCTCTCCCCCGGGTTTTATCCCTAGGTAGTTTGATATATCAGAAACATCGTTCAAATAGTTTACTTAAGTGACAGAAAATGAACAGGGAAAAAATGGGGCAAGTGCAGCCATCTCCCCCTTTTTCTGAGACGGTTTTTGAAAACCCGGGAAATTGGCCCCTGAAGGGGACTTTGCCTAAGCCAAGCAGCTTTGTAAGTAGGGACGAAAGGCCCCCGTTAACCGGTTTTATTTGCCGCGGTTTGGGCGCCTTTACTCCGGCCGGATTTGCGCTTCATTTTAGGGTTTCCCCCAAAATCCCCCGGCAGCAATTCGGTAACCCAAATTGCTCAAATTGAGAACAGTGGTTCCGTCGTTTCCTCCCGCTCGGCGAATCCCCCGGGGGGGGGAGAAATTTTGGACATGAAACATTATTTACGGGCGGACGCCCCGTAAAAAAAATGCATTGTCTATGGGGCCGGGGCGGGGGCCCCGCCCCCGCCCCGGGGCCCCCCCCCCGGCCCGCCCCTTATTCACGGCGGATTTGTGCGCTCAAAACGGCCCCCACAAATCCGTGGGGGGTAAGGTGTGAAACGGCCTTAGAGTTGGGGGCCCCCGGGGATAGCCCAAAAAAAAAGGTTGAAGGGGCAAAGAGTATTTCCAGCAGAAAAAATTTTTCAAGATTTATGAAGAATGGGGTGCCGCCCCACAGACCAGGATCAAGGTCAAAAATATATTCAAAAATGGGGGAAAAGGAACCATTCAAAAAAAGATGTGACTTTATTGGGCCCAAAAAAACAGCCTTGTTGGGGCCAAAAAAAGTCACATCTTTTTGTGAAATTTTGCCTTTTTTAATTTTTTTTTTTAAAAAAATGGTCAGATTCTTTCTTAAAGGAGTTTTGCCCCCCATCTCATTTCCCTGCCTTCCCGTATCGAGCTCTTCAGCTCTGTGTGCTCAGAAGGGGGGGTGTGTGATTTGTTTTAATTTTAAAATATTTTGGCCAGGGAGGGTGAAAATTTACAAACCCTTTTCCCCTTTTTTTGTCAAAGGAAGGTTTTTCTTATGTAAAAATTGTGAGTGCCGAGAGGGAATGTTTTTGCCTAAAAGCACAAGGTTCCTAAAGGGTTTTAAAACCCTGCAGGAACCAAAAAATGTGGTTTTTTTTTTTCTCTTTTTTCAATGCACATACCTTTATTGAGGTTTTTTTTATTTTTTTTTTTGCACTGTTTGTTTAAATTTCTTAAAGGGGCACAGAGGATGGAAGGGGAGAGTGACAGCCCCCTGGGGTTTGGAACACTCAGTAAACTGTTGGAGGAGGGGGTTTTGTTCCCAATTGCATGTCTTTCCAGGAGTGAGGAGGGTCCCCCTGGTTGTATCCCTTGAGAAGCTGTAAAACAATGGATCAAAAGGGGCAAACTAAAAAAAAAAAACGGTGCGGGGGTTTTTTTAAAAAATAAAGAATTTTGGGGAAAATGTTTATTTAATTTTTCAAACTTCCCACTTTAATTCTACTTCGTGGCAAAAAACCCCCTTTTTGACTCCCGGGCCCGGTTTTTTTTGTTGTCTTTTGCATGGTTTTGGGGGGTGGGATCTTTTTGCAGTTTTGGATTCGCTGTCCCCCTCAACCATTTTAAATGCAACTTTTCCGCCCAAAAAACCCGGGGGGGAAAATTGTTTCATGTTGAAAGTTTTCGGAACGCTGGCGGGGAAAGGGGGGTTTAAAAAACCCGGGTAGCAAACGTAAACAGCTGCCCCGGGGGCCCGGTTTGTTTTGGGGGCCCCCGGCCCGGGGGAGCTGTTTCATGTTGCTACCCCCGGGAATTTCCCCTCCTGGGGGCCCCCCAGCGTGAACTTTAAAGAGCGTTTTAAAAGGCAGTGTGCCCCGGGGGATTGCAAAAGCGGAGCGGGCCCCGCTCTGTACTTCCCCTGCGGCTCTCTGTGATCAAAAAAAGGGGCCCCGCGTGGTGACCCTACTTTATGCGCCCCGCGGGGTGAGGGACGGGGGCTGTAGGAGGCTGCAGCGCGGCGGGTTCGGGGGAGCGTGGAAAAAAGGTAAGTAACCTATTTTTTTTTTACCTGCCCTGGCCCGGGCCCATCTAAAAGGCCCCCCATATAAAGGGCCCCTAAGGCCTGCCTGTATAAAGCCCCTTGTATTAAAAACCCCCCAAGCCCGCCTTTTTAAAAGCCTGCTGTATAAAGCCCCCTTAAACCTTTCCTTTATAAAGGCCCCCCAAGCCCGCCTATCTAAAGCCCCCCTAAGGGCCTGCCTAATAAAGCCCTCTAAGCCTTTCCTTTTATTAAAACCCCCTAAGCCTAACCCATATAAAAAACCCCCCAAACCTGCCTGTATAAAAGCCCCCCTAAGCCTGCCCGTATAAAGCCCCCCCTTTAAAAATGGGCCCATATAATGCCCCCCCTTTAAAACCCGCCTATATAAAACCCCCCTTTAAACCTGGGGGCCCTTTTTAAAGCCCCCCCCAAGCCCTGCCAATTTTAGTCTTTAGCCCCCCCCTAAGCCTTTCCTATTAAAGACCCCCCCTTTAAGCCTTTCCTATACAGGCCCGTCCCCCGGTTTTGAACAGGATAGGGGGAAAATGTAGGTCTGTTCTTAAGTTGAATTTGTTTGTAAAATCCCGGGAAAGGTTTTATTTATTAAATGTAATCCAGCAAAAATGTTTTTTTTTTTTTAAGTTTTGGGTTTGTGCGGGAAGGGGGTTTTTTCATTTGTTTTTCTGTTTTTTCCCTGGTTTAAAAGGTTTTTACATCTTTTTTACCTCATTTTGCTTTCTGTGGTTTGTGAATTGTTGTTCCCCGCTGCCCATGTGCTGTGGGGAAAAAAGAACTTTAAAAATTCCCCGCATGCCCCAAAAAGTCTTTTTTTTGTAACTAGGGGGCAATGTTAAATAAGAATTTTGTAAAATTGGGGACTTTCCCGTATTTGGGTCATATAAACCCCCCCAAGCCTGCCTATTTTAAAGGCCCCCCTTTAAGCCGGTTTATACCCCTCACCGGCCAAATTTATTAGGTTTCACCTTTTAGTAACGGGGTTGGACCCCTTTTGCCTTTTAGAACTGCCTCAATTCTTCGTGGGGTAGATTCAACAAAAGGGGTTGGGAAAAAGGGTGCTAAAATTGGGGAACCCAAAGGGGGCCCAAAGGGGTGCCAAGGGAAAAAAAAATTTCCCCCCCCATGACACCACCAAACCCCCAGCCTTTAAACCCTTTATACAAGGCGGATGGGGGTCCCTGCTTTCATGTTTTTTGACCCCCCAAATTTGACCCTACCTCCCAATGGGCGGGAGCAAAATCGAGGGCTCAACCGGGCCCGGGAACGTTTTTTCCCAATTTTTACTGTCAAATTTTGATGGGGGCTTTGGGGGGAAATTGGGGGCCTCCCGTTTCCCGTTCTTAGCTGAAAGGAGTGGCAAACCCCGGGGTGGTTTTTGCTGCTGTTGCCCATCTGCCTCAAAAAATTTGCCCTTTCTGTGCGTTTTAGAGTGCTCTTTGCCACCTTGGGTTTTTAACGGGTGGTATTTGAGTCACTGTTGCCTTTTTTATTTAAACTCGAACCAGTCTGCCATTCTTTCCTTTTTACCTCTGGGATCAACAAGGCATTTCCGCCCCCAGGGGTGCCCCCTCACTGGATGTTTTTTTTTTTTTTGGGCCATTCTCTGTAAACCCTTGAGATGGTTGTTGGGTTTTAAAATCCCAGGGGGATCAGCGTTTTTGAAAAACTCAGCCCGGGCCCCCCTGGCACCCAAAAAAAGCCACGTTCAAAGGAAATCAAAATAAACCCTTTTTTCCCCATACTGTTTCTCGGTTTGAATGCAGGGGAATTTTCTTGACCATTCTTCATGCCCCAAATTTCACTGAGTTCCCCCAAAAAGATTGGGTGATTAGAAATTAAAATGTTACCCAGCATTGGGGGGGAAGTGTACCTAATAAAGTTTGGGCCGGGTGAGTGTTGCTCCTATAGCCCCCAAAGCTTTTTCTAACCCATATAGCCTCCCCCCCCCCCCCCCCCCAAAAACCCGCCCCATTACTTATATGGGGGGCCCATAGCTACCAAAAAACCGCCCAACCCACCTTATGGCCCCCATAGCCCACCTAACCCCTGTCTACCTGATGGCTCCCCTTTGCTAACTAAAACCCCCGCTGCCTATATGGGGCTCTTTGGCCCACCTAAACCCTTGGGCCCATCTGGGGGCCCCATAAGGGCCCATCTTTAAAACCCCGCCTGCCTAAAAGGACCCCATTTAGGGCCCGGGGGGCCCGAGAGTGAGGTGCTGAAAAAAATGAGGGTTCTAAAAATATTTTTGTCTAAATCTGCAGGGACAAGTGGGGCGGAGGGAAATCATGATGGCGGACGGACCGGATGGGAGAACAAAAGGGGGAAAATCAATGACTTGGGCGGGGAAACCCTTTACCCGTTTTGGGCAAAATGTAACTAACTTTAAAACATAGTCTGTGTTAATTTATATTTTCCAATATATGGTGGTTTTATACAGTCTGCAGAAACCTGTGTTTCCAGTATATAGCACTATGTGGTCACCCCTTTTGGCGGTTTTAAAATACAGTTCTGCGTGCCCGTGTAACTAGTATATACCCCCTTTTTGGTCACTATATGGCAGTAAATATTGGGGCTTTGTGTACTGATTTTGTTTGCAAAATGGGGTATTTTTCAGTCACTAAATTTGGGGGGTAATTTGTGGGCATGTTCTGGCGGTTAATCAGGTCCATATGTAGTTGTGTTATTGGGGTTTTGTTTTGGGCTGGTATAGTGGATTTGTTTTGTAGCAGTATGATGGTGATATGTAGGGTGAGGTATTTGCACCTTGTATTATCTAACAGCATGTCCTGGTAAATGTTCATAGTCAGCGAGGTAGTTGAGGGGGGGTACGGGGCCCCATCCAAAAGTTTGCTTTGGGGCCCTGGCTTCTCTAGTTACGCCCCTGGATGGCGGTGTAAAAAAATCCTGCTGAAAATCCATTCACTGTAGACTACTGAACAGATTTCTAATAGAGTCTGTGTGGACGGTTTTCAGTTGATTTTCAAATCCGAAAACCATGTGAAAATCCGTCTGAAAACCTTGCTGTGTGGACCGACAACATGTCTGGACGTTATATAAATCTGAGTGTAAATGCTGGGTTTCACAGAGATCTGATGTTGCCTCGTGAGTCAGCCCATAATGTCCTGAGGTATTATAAAACTAATAGGTTGTAAGAGTCTTTGGCATCCTGCTCCAGGCCTATTCATACATAAAAACCTCCCATAGTGCAGCAGCTGTAGAACTACACAGCCCAGCAAGCTTTCCCATGCAGCCCCAGAGCAGGATAGAAGTTCTGCTCTGTATTATCAACTGCTTTCCCAAAACCACAGGAACTGTTATAGTAGGAGGGCGCACACCCACCACACCCAGGCCTGGAAGAACCTCCCAGCAGGCAGCTTTTACTTATAAACACAGTGCACCAGAGAAGCCTTCCTGTGCTGGGCCTGGCATCTACTGAGGTGAGTCTGGGGGCTTGTGTGGGATTTCACAGCAGCACAGTAGTGTGACAGCAATGTCAGGACTGGGGATACATAGTTATCTGGACTGGGAAACTTTGTTACATAAACCGAAGCTTCTCACATGTTTATTCAGATGAAGCAAAACGTGTCCTAACTTTCTCTTGTGCATTGTGATAACTTTATATTATTGCTGCGAGCTTACCTGCAGTCCTATGTAAAGCTCAGTGAATGCTGTTATTACTGCATATTCTACTAAATGACAACCTTGGCTCCGCTTCACCTTCATATAAAGTATATTTATTTTAACTGGGAGGATATGCTGTATTAGTCTGCACTATTGTTACTACCATTTACTTTCACTGGGAGGATATGCTGGTTTAGGCTGCACTATTGTTACTACCATTTACTTTCACTGGGAGGATCTGATGTTTTACTCTGCACTATTGTTGTTAAAGGGGTTGTCTCACTACAAGGATTGCTGCTTTTTATGTTAAAGATCTTGGAAAAACAAGTCCCTTTGCAATATATGTCAATTAACCATGGCCTACGTATTCCTAGATATCCCCTCTTGTATGGGCTGCATCAACTCCTCAGGTCGCTATAGCTACAGACCTGATTGCTCTCTCCTGATAGGCTACCAGTGCTGGTTGATATAGCTACAGACCTGGTGTTCTCAGCAGCTCCTCACTGCAGGCCAGTAGTAGCCAGTAAATCGCCCCTGAATTCAAAAATTAAACCGAGAAAACAGGACTAAGATAAGATGAATCAATGTAGTGAGACCACCCCTTTAATGATCACTTTTACATCTTATTTTCTTCCTTGTCCCGTCTCTTGAATTGCACTTTTGTGCATTTCAGGTTAAATCGGTTTCCTCCCTGTCCCCTTCAGTGCTAATGTGCTGTGAAGTACTTCCCATTTTTAGAGTCTTAGGGCATGTCCCCACTGCAAGGATTTTCGGCCAGTTTTTCAGCCGGTTTGCGGTTTTTCAGACCGCCTGAAAAACCGGCCGAAAATGAGCACAATTGTGCTCTATGGAAAACCGTGCAGCAGTCCCATGCACGGGTTTTCCGCCCGGGGACAAAACATTGAACATGCACAATCTTCCGTCGGTTTCGGATGGAACATGTGCATCTCAATGGAGTGGGGAAGGCTGTTCTCTGCTCATCGCAGAGAAAAGACGTCCCCCCTGCGGCCGTGGGAACAGCCGCAAAACCGGACAAATACCGCCCGGCAAAGCGGCCGGTATTTGTTCACTGCCGTGTAAACGACCCCTTAGTGTTTTGCAGTTGAATATTGAAGCTGACACATTGCACCAAAGCTGCTGTTCCTAAGGGTTACCCCAAATGATGTTGGTATCACGTCTCATGCATGAGATTATGGGTGCACAAGTGGTTAATTATATTATTTCCCCTTTCGGTTGACAGATAAGGTTGGTGTGACCCACTTTTCTTGTTTGCTATTATAGTAATATCTGTCAGGGGGAGGAGGGGTACTGTGTAGATGTACATATATACTGGCAGAGGGAAAGCGATTAACCTGATCTGGATCCCAGCTCTCCTCTGGCCACACAACAGCAGCAGCAGGGTCTAGATCATACTCCCTACAAATATAAGCCAGTACCCTGCATCAGTGCATGATTAACATTACTTAGAGGAATGGTTCCTTGTACAGCATATAATCACCTTGGACTCTTTCAATGAATAGTTACCTATGGCGTATATATGAACGTGTTACTATTGCTCAGTGTTAGGTGTGGCTGACTGACATACCTGTTGAAAGCCCTGAGGCAGACAGTATACTTGGCAGTGGGTGGGGATAGGCTGGTATAATAGGTTCATTGCTGTGTGTCCTGTGTTGAAATCCCTGAAAGTGAGAGTTAAATCTACAATGGGTCTGTGTACACTGTAAATACTTGCTTAGTTATGGGCTCATCAAACTGACCTGTAGTTCAGAGCATAGGAAGGAGGGAACATGCACTATTAATGGGATCTATATTTTTTTTTTTTTTTGTTGAGAAGGTTATAAGGGGTTGGAGTATTCATTGTTATTTTTGGG